>APFE031405203.1:0-198006 GCA_000404065.3 Pinus taeda | reverse complement strand
TTTTCATTTGTATCATCCCAAATTGTTCATTTATGTAATGTAAAGGAGGTTGCCCCCTCGAAGAGGCTGAATTCTAAGGCGTGGATCTATCTTTTCTATCTTTTTCTTGAGCTGGTTTCATAACAAAATTACAATCGTTGACCAACAAACCTTTCTCCCCAACAGTTCACAAGTTATTGGAAGTATCTTGATGATCCATGGAAGCTCTCAATTGCTTCAAAATATCAGAGTAGGCCTCCTAAAATACCCTACATTGATGGGTACTTTTTCCCTACCACCTATAAACAATTTGGAGAAAGTGGCCATGGTGGGAACCTACAATATGGTATCTTTTGTATCTACAATGATTCAGAGGATTTCTGAACATGATGATAGCATAGATCATCACCAGGTATTGTCTCCAACCCCAATAGAAATATTGTAGCAATCATTGTTCTCGGCCTAGGTGGAAAACCCAAATCAATGCTCATCAAGTGTTTGGATAGATAGGTCTAAAGAATATGGTACCTCTTTAGATCCTTGGTCGCATGTACATTCTACAGATAAAGGAATTGTTTAGTCAATGATGATAGGAGAGGCACCATGGGAAGATTACCACCATCATTCCCATCTTCTGGATTACCACGAAGATTGTTCTAGTGACCTTAATCTTCCTTTAGTTTTTTATTTTCTATCAAATACTATAAATACGGTGGATTATGAGTGAAATCTATCCAATATTGAAGAAACTATAACCATAAATATCTTGACCAAACCAGATGTTGTAGAGAATATTCATGTTAGAAAATCTTGTTCTTCTTCAGAACTGGAAGTATATTACGCTCTATTTCGCGAGTTCAGAGATGTCTTTGCATGGTCATATGAAGAAATGCTAGGCATTGACTCGAGCATAGTTGAACACGAAATCAAGATGTATCCAGATGTCAAACCAGTATGAAAATGGCTTCGGCAGGTGCACCCGAAGAAAGCCGCTGCCATGAAGGCGGAAGTTGAAAAAAGTTTACATGCTGGTTTCATTTACCCAGTTCCTCTAATTTATTGGGTATCGAATATTGTTCCTTTGATGAAAAAGAAAGGAATGATTAGACTGTGCATCAATTACATGGATGTAAATCAAGCTTGTCCAAAAGACAACTACCCTACACCCTTCATCGACCAGATAATTGATGAATGCACCAGATGCGAAATCTTTTCATTTATGGATGGATTTTCCGAGTATAATCAAATAAATATCTACCCACAAGATCAGTGAAAGACTGCATTTATTTGTCTGTGGGGCACATTCGCGTACCGCAAGCTACCCTTCAGTTTAAAAAATGCAGGGGAAACTTTTTAGAGGGCTATGAATTATGCCTTCCATGACATCAAGAACATCGTTCAACCATATCTCGATGATCTTCCGGCTCATTCACGAAAGTGGACTGATCATCCGCAACATTTGAGAGCTATATTTCTATGTTGCCGACACTACAAGATATGACTCAATCCACACAAATGTGTGTTTTGTGTCGGTTCTGGTCGTTTACTTGGCTTTGTGGTTTCAAAGGACAAGATTTGTCTTGACCCATGTGATATAGCCTAGATTTACCTCAGGCTGAGAAAGGTACGATCTAGGGCCAACATCAAACCACGCTTAACCTGGCAGCTAGCCCTACCAGGTCGGGAGATGGATCTCTCCGAGTCAATCTCAGCGAATTGTGATCACTAAAGACTTGAGATGACTCATTTAACTACTGATCTTAGGCTAGGTATAAGTGAAAAGAGTTTGATTGGATAAAATGATACATTTGCTAGCTCTAATGAAAAAGGCAGATCTTGGGTGCAGGGAATGAGGCTCAATCATGCAAAAATCTCAATGGGGCAAGGTAAGAAACTGAATTTGGCACTTTTAATCGAATGATATGGGGGGATTAGACAGAGGAGGAGTTGAAGAGGGAAATATAAACCATGGATCCTCTCCAAATAGCTGAAAACATCAAGAAATTAAAGCAAACCTCAAGTAGAGCACTGCAATTTCAATGGGTTCTACTTTCACTCTTGTTTGATTTAGCTAAGAAGAAATAAGGGAGAAAATGACATACATAACACATAAGTAAATGCACAAATATATAAGAAATCACTGTACCAAAACAACATGCCACAGGGATCCCAAAGAGTGCTGCAAACCCTGGTCTCAATTCCTTAGCCAAAATGTTGATATGAGTGTACAATGAAGCTCCTTACTTTCTCAAGAGTCCAACCATGCTAATGACTAAAAAAAAATAAGATATGGACAAACCATAGCTCATTGTAGCCTCTAGGGTTTGCGCTCACAATTTTAGGAGCTGTTTCAACTAATTATAAACTGAGAACTAGAAATTAGGTAGTGGGACAACATGCCTCTAGAAACAAGGGAACTGATTCATTCAGTTTCAAACAACTTTTTAACAGATGAATCTACCTCCATAAGTGAAAATTTGACATATTTACATCATGATCCATAAATGTACGTTAAATTACATCACAAATTTGACATTAAGAAGGTGAAAAAGTCAAATTGGCAAAAGCTAGGCAAAAAACAGAGTATACTTGGTCAAACTGGCAAAATTTTCCCTATGCGTCGCGCCTGATTTCTCTATGCGTAGTGCCTGTTTGGAGTCACTTTTGAAGGACTTTCTGACGTCCAAATTTGCTCCAAGTGTGCTTGTTGGAAAGGTCTGCCTGTCTAGTTTCTAACCCGAGTGAAATTTTTCAATTTTGCCTCCATTTTGCCCTCCAAAATTCAGTTCTCCCAACACTCCTTCATTTGTGTCAAAATAGGGGCAATAAGGTCATTTTTTGAGTATTTTTTACCTTTTTGAGGGCTCAAAACCTATCCAAATTTCTTGCCCATTGCTAGGCAAGCATATTTTTCCATGTGGCATGGTGCATAGAGCAGAAATTCCTGTTTTTTGAACAAAAAATTCCAAAAATGAAAAAAGTGCCCCAAATTTTTTGAAATTCGGGCTGAGTCTTCCCCATCAAGAATTGTGTTGGGCCAAGGAAGCCTCAGCCAATATCTGAAGTCGATCATGATCCTTTTGCCTCTTTGATGCCCTCTTCAATTTTGCCTTTAAGCTCCTGATTCTCACCTTGCAGACTTTGTTTCTTGCCATGTAATTATATGCCATATGTCTCAACAATGTCTTCTTATTTTCTTTCTCCAATAATCTCTCTAAGAAGATATTAGCTCTTTCAAGCCATCACTCCTGATCAACATTGATCTCTTGCTCAAGCGAAGTGAACTCCACCCTCCTCCTTTGGGTAGCTTGGCGATTCTCTTGAATTTTTTTCAAGTCCATAATCACTTGCTGATGCTCAAGCTACTTATTTCTTTGCTCCAGTGTATGTCTCTTCATCACAGTCATATGAAGGATCAGACTCCATGTTTGCTAGTGGCTTAGTTTTCTTGATGAGTAGTAGGAGATTTATGGTGTTTTCAATTTTCTGCCACCAAGGTTAAAAATATATATGGGACTGTGAAGGGGAAAGTGTATGATGGGTTTTGGGAATGTTGTTGCCAAGCTTTTTGGGAAATAGGTGGTTTAGGGAATAGTACTTAGGTTCTTGGGATAGCAATTAGGGTTTGGGTATATTTGACTAGGGTGTGGGAAAGCAATAAGGGTTTTATAATTAGTAGACTTAGGGATATGGGGATTGGGGGAATGGTTTGATAAAATTTAATGAGAGAATGAAATAGTGAGGGAGTGAGAAATTTTGTGGAGTTGGAAGAAAAAAACACAAGTGCAAACCCTAAGCAATTGTTTTTGAGCAAAAATTGCAAGGAGACAGGGTTTGAGTTTTGTCTCACTAAACCACCATAAATTTTAGGAAAAACTCATTCACTAGAAAGGGAAGAAATCTTGACTTACTTTCACACCAAAGGATTCAGAAAATTTGGAAATTTGAGACAATTTATGGGTGAAATTGGGCTTACAGCTCTATGTGTTGCGCCACAAACCCAATGCGTAACACTTTTTGCAGGAGACTTTTGGAGGCCTTCTCGGTGTCCAAATTGGGCACAAGATAACTCGTTGGAAAGGTTATTGAGTCTTACTTCCAACTTACCTAGAAGTTTTCAATTTGGAGTTCATTTTCCCTATAAAAAATCAAATCCCAAGGCTGATCAAAATGTACAAAATGAGGCTGCCTCAAGGCAGAGTGTCGTTGCAGTCAACGTTTGAAAGTATTCCTCAACCCAAAATTGAGCTCATGATAGCTCATTGGAAATATATTTGTGTCTAGTTATCATTTGACTCATCAAGAAAGTCATTTCGCCAACCAAGCTAGGAGAAATCTTGATTTTCCCAAGGTCACTTCAGAGGTACATCAATTCTCCTAAGCCAATTGTATTTTTGAAATTTCTCTAAAACCATGACACCATTGTAAAACATGAATGAGGTTTTTATTCCCCAGCATTTTATGGACAAAAACCTCTCTCAATTTTCCCAAATTCATCTTTTCTTTCTCAGAAACAACATTGGAGTAAAACCTATCTTGATGTGTGGAACAGGGGATTTGTCGAAATGAAGTGAAATTAAGGGGATCAAAGGCTTATAAATTCTTGAGAAAATTTTGGGAATTAGGGAGGGATGTTAGGAAGTAGTGGAAAGTATCATTTCAATGATTGAGTGAGGGGAAGGGGTCCAAAAGGGCAGAGCACAGGCCTAGTCTAGAAAATTGTCAAGTTGTAGCAAGAAACTAGGGTTTGTGCAAAAATGAGGAATTTGAGGGATCTTAGTGATGGGAAGTGTTTAATAAGGTACATTAAGGATAGGGGAAGGTGTATGAACATCAGGATACAAGTTTTACTGATGATTTGACCATCTAAGAGAAATTACCTTCAAAACCCTAGGAGATGGAAATGAACTTTACCTAGGCACAACTGAAGCATGAGCAAGGTGTAAACTAACCCATTGGAACCTGACATGATGATGAAAACCTTTCGAATGATGGTACACTAAGCTGAATGGTGACATGGATAGACATTTGGACAGCTTTGAAAGGAGTACAAGAAAACCTTAGACCTAATACCTAGTGACCAAATTTTACTTGAAGACTCACTGAAATGACAAAATTTGACCTTGACACCTTAAAGTCACTTTGTAAGAGCATGTTTGATCACTAGAGGAGGGTTACAGAGACTAACACTAACATTGGCTCCAATGGGGATGGTAGCTCCTTGGAGGTGCCAAGAACGATAGATCTTTGGGAAGCAAACAGTGCCTTCATCCATTGGGCATTGGAGTCAAAAACTCAAGCTGAAATGCACAACTGAAAACTGATGACTTGACGACACAAATTGACTCTCACTCAACTAAAAACTAACTCGATACTTAAACAGAATCAACAAACTAGAAATGATGCTCAAAGTAGAGCTTATTCATCGAAACCTACTCTAATGGTTTCTTTCATCACCTGATCAAGTGAAATGAAACAACCAATGCAACCAAGTAAGTATTTCAACTGCTGTTTGAATTCTCCACAAGTGCTCGCTTATGAACAATAAGAGAGAAATACTGAAAGGCAACTCCCATGAAAACATGTGAACAGAGTCATTGAATACTATGGATTCTCTATCCTCCTCCAAAAACACTGCATAAGGATCTCAAGATTCATGCACACTGGGACTTAGCTCATCCAATGGATTACTTCTCTTTTCCTCATACCATAAATCCAAACTTTGATCTAAGATTTGTGATGAGACTCCTGCTAAAAGTGACAAAGAAACTAGCTGCCAGATCAAGTTTGTATCAATACTTTTTTCAAGCTCACAAATAGGAGGACTTTGACAGTAGACATCATCCAACACATCAGCTATTGGATCATGAAAAACTTGAAAAGACTGTTGCAACCCATTTTCTATAGTATCCGATGAGATTACATGATTTCCTACAGGCTACTTGTCCTTTACTAAAAATGTACTATGCAATTTTTCCTTCAAAAACTGAAATGATTCAAAAAAATGGTACGGAATCAACTTGTATCATTTGATCATACATGCCAGCTTCCAAGTCTTCATCTGCAACTTGACAATCAATGGCATTCGGGGCCTACAAATCTAGATATGAGAAGTCTTGAACAAGGTTTTCATTGCCTTCAAGATGGTCCAGATCAAGACTTGTCGACAGTTGATTTCTGATTGCATGAATGTTGTCTCTAATGAACTGAAACGAAGCAAAAAAAAAAGGAAAAGATCCTTCACTTACTTCAAAAATTTTTGCACTTTCCTCGTCAGTGTTATAGCTGATATGCATCAGTTGATCACAATATTCGAGCTGCTGAAAATGAGCTTCCTCCTCCCACAAACTAGTTGTTGATTTGTCTATAAGGTTAGCTTCTGTTTAGAGAACATAATCGTTATCATACTGATCAAACTGAGGCAAATCATCAGTATAAAAGACATCATCAAGCATATATGTCATATCAACAAATCTCTCTTCTCCAAGATGATCTACAAAACAATCATTATCAGATCTATGACAACTGGGATAAGAAAGAAGATTATTTGGATCAACAACTTGTTCTTCTTCAATCAACGAGCGATCGGCTTGAAAATTATACTCATTCCTTGTGGTGATCCTTTGCATCATCTCTTCTACTACACTTTCCAAAATGTCAAGCTTTACCTCTAGAGATGTCAATTCCTCTGGATCTACGTTTTTCATCTCTTTCTCCTTCAACTTTGCCCTTCGGATCAGAAAATGACCCTATACATTTACTGCATTGTTCTGCATCTCTTCAAGTTTTGCAAGATTCCTTTCTCTCAATTGAAACTCCATTTCCGGATCAAAGGCACCTGGGTAGTGCAAGATAGTGGATTCAGGAGGAGGCCTTATATTAAACGGCATCGAAAAGTAGACCTGATTAAATCTGGCAGAAAATTGTTGTACTGTCTCCCCTGGCAGTCTTTTCAGTTGGTTATACTCTTCTATAATCAAGAAAGGGTTCTGTCTGACCACCCACCTGTCGAGGAAAGCATTGACGAACTATTGTAAATCTGAGATGCTCGCATCAGGAAAGGTTTTGAACCAACTCTTGACTTTTCCTTACAAAGAAAGAGCAAAAAGCCTAATACTGACATCCTCTTCATCAACTTCAAAAAGGTAAAGAAAGGACTCAAAGTCCAATCCATGTTTCTCAGCAGTGATATTGTCACGTTCACCATCAAATCTTGGTAGATATAGATCATGATTTTTAGGGAAAGCATGGGATATAGGAGGTAAAATCAAAGGCTTGTATCAATATGGAATTTTACAAGGTGTAGGGGTATGTACAGAAGAAGTAGAATCAGTCTTGGTCTCTTGAGGTTCATCAATTTGAAGATGGTCATCACAAGATTTGGGAAAAGGGTCTTGATCAAGCTCAAAGGTGTGCAAATCTTTGGTATTTAAAATCTTTAAAGGGAAGGAATCAAATGTAGGTCGAGGATCTTTTCTCAAGCACAATATACTTTGCAAAGCCTTCTTGACATTCTCAGGAAAAGAGAAGAAATAATTTACAACAAAGAACAAAATGTATTGGATGAGGTTCCAACTTGAATACTTGATCTTTCCATATTGTCCTTTCATGTTTCTACTAATCAAGTTCACCCTCTAGTGGAGTCCTTGGATCTGATCTCGAAAATGATTTGGAATCTCTAGGTGAATGATTTTAGCCTTGCTGTGTCTGATCGTTGTCCACCATCAATAATCAGATCTAAACTTGATACATGTACTAGGGCAATTTGCAGGTCAGATGTTTAGTTCATAAGACTAGGCCGGAGATTTACTGAAGCAGCATTTATCTACTTTCGCTAATGCAAAGCAAGAGCATTTAGAAGGCTACCTAGCTAACTTCAGTCTCCATCTGTAGTTTATAAAGCAAGAACACTAACACCATGTAAGGTTCAGGTGATCATCGATATGCCTCCACCTTCAAATTTGCTTCAGATTCAGAAACTCCAAGGGAAAGCAAACTTTCTGAGGAGGTTCATTCCAAATTATGCCGAACTTACTAAAGGTTATATGTGTCTTTTGAAAAAAGATGTGCCCTTCAACTGGGATCAAGTTGTGCAAGATTCCTTTGATGCTCTAAAGGAATCCCTAATAAAAGCATCATTAATGTACACTCTTGACTATCAAAAAGACTTTAACCTGTATCTAGCTGCAGCAGATACGACCATCGCAATGGTTTTAGTTCAAGAAGACAATGGAATCGAACATCTTTTCTATTATTTAAGTCAAAACTTAAATGATACAGAGAGAAAGTACTCGTATGTTGAAAAGCTAGCTCTTGCAGCTGTTCAAGCAATACAAAGATTTTGACACTATATCCTCTTTCGTAAAACAACCATTTTGTCAGATTGCAACCCTATGACTTACATTCTGTCGCGTCAGTTTTCTTGGGGGAAAATATTCGAAATGGATAGCTATTTTGCAAGAGTTTGATCTGGAATTCGTAAAATCCAAATCAAAGAAATCTCTAGTTTTCCCAGAGTTACTATGCGACTTCCCATCGTCGTCCAATGATTCAACATCTAGAGCATCAATCATGGATGAATCTTTGTTTTTGATATCGTCTAGTGATTCGTGGTATGGAGATATAATCATCTATCTCCAAACCCAAACATATATGCCTAATACCTCTCGCTCAGAACAATGATGTATTCAATACCAAGCAAAAGACTACATGATCATCCCTAATACACTATACCATCGTGGTATCAATACAGTTCTGCGAAGGTGCCTCACCCATGAGGATGCCAAAAAAGTCCTAAATGATTTTCATTCATGCACACGTGGGGGCCATCAATCTGGTTATGCTATGGCACAAAATATTTTACAAGTAGGTTACTTCTGGCCAACAATGTTCAAAGATTGCATAACAGTAGTCAGAAGTTTCCATGGTTGTCAAATCTTCGACCGTATAACCAGAATACCACCCGCGCCTCTACATCGAGTAGTTGTTGTTGGGCCATTCACCAAATGGGGCATAGATTTCATGACATGTAATCCCACCTCAACCGGGGGACATGGGTATATCACAGTCGCAGTTGACTAATTTACGAAATGGGCTGAGGTGATGCCTATACTAAACAACAGTGGCGAAATGGCTACTCTTTTCTTTTTCAATCATGTAGTCTCCAGATTTGGTGTTCCACAAGCTATAGTCAAGACCATGGATTGCATTTCCATAATCACATGATGGTTGAATTGGCTACCAAATTAGGACTATCCCCGACATCTATACTCCATATTATCCACAAGCTAATGGGCAAGTTGAGGTGATCAACAAAGTCCTGAAGCACATGCTACAAAGGATGATTGGAGTCCATAAACAGATTTTGCACCTAATCGTGTACTTGGCCTTGTGGGCATACCAGACATCGGTGAGAAATGCGACTGGATTTTCACCCTTTCAGCTGGTGTATTTCCAGTTCAGTGTGAAATTTCATCTCTCAAGATCACAGTCGACTTTCTCCATGGAACTTCAGAGGAAGAGGCTCGTTTCTTGGAATTAATCCAACTGGCTGAAACTCGTCGTGACGCTACCTTGGCTAATGAAGTGCATAAGAAACGAGTCAAGGGCACAATCTGACAAGAATGTCAAACCCCGTGTCTTCTCAGAAGGTAACCTGGTCTTACTTTACGATCAGGAATCCGATAAATTGGGAGCAGGTAAGTTCCAGTGTTTGTGGATGGGTCCCTATATTTTTAAGCATGTATTAGCAAACGGAGCCTACGAGTTAGTAGATTATGATGGGATTCCACTCTCGCAACCTCGAAATGGGTTGTATCTTAAGCATTACTATGCTTGACTAAGCGTAGTAATCTCTTCATATGCTTTTGTTACATTTTTGTTTTCATCAAGAGTGATCATTTTGGTTAGGTAATCCACTTTTTCATTTGTTGCAAATGTAGAACCTATTGGAATCATTTGTTGGATATGCCGATGAAGCTAGTGGTAATACGTGAAACCTATCTTCTGCAGCCTGGGCCATTTTTGATCGAAGCGGCAAGTCAATGAGTTTCAGAGGGGTATGTATTAGTCGGTCAACGAACAACATCATTGAGTATAGTGCATTGATAGAACTTCTCTCTAATGCCATCGCACATGGCATACGCCGACTTGTTGTTAGGCTAGACTCACAACTCGTCATTATACAGCTTACGACCATCTATTCCATTCAGAACCTAGCTATCTATTGTATGTTCCTAAGGGTCAGGATTTTGGAAAAGAAGTTTGATTCTATTCAATATCAACACATTTCCAGAAACTTAAACACATTAACTGATTCATTAGCAAATTATGTGTTAGATAGACATTTGCAACATTTATAAAATAAAATCATTTCATCGACATTTGCATCAGGATCGTATAACTTAACCAAAATAAATCTCCGAAAATAAAAAATATATATAACTGTTTATAGTTTTCACATAATGTTCTGTGTCGAGGACAAAGTCGGTCATATGACCCAAAAACTAAAAAATGTAAGGAAGCACCCTAGACTAATGGTGCTGGTGATAACAGGTCACCGCCTATGTGATCATACGTAAGAGCCTAGTCCATCAGCTTGGCATGCCAGTGGTATGGCGTTGTAATCTCAGAGGTAACTCATCGGTCCTCACATCTTGAATGCCAAGGTGAGACCCTCGATCTGATCCTGCAATACTGAAAGGGTCTCGGCTACATCCAAATCGCAAAGGACAGCCCTCCCTGCAGCCTCTCCTGCTGGAACGGCAGCTGCAATTGTCGGGCACGCTACTGGTCGCACTGGTCCAATATATGCACAAACACATGAGTTTTGACTAGTCTTGATAACATTTTAAAAAGAATAAGAACATTATAAAAGTAATGAACAAAGATATGCTCAGAGATTTTTACCTATGACACCCCACTGCTCGCTACCTGACAACACCAAATATGGGTCACCCTGGAAATCCATCTTGGCATATGGATACTTAGCATAGACCATCTGCTGATGGTTGAACCACTCAAAGAAGGCATTAGAGAATGAAATCTGCAACTGACCAGCATGTCTAACCATGAGATAGACCCATCTCTGCATTCGTGGTTCTGTCAGTGCTTGCACTCCAAGTGAAATGTACTGTGGCTGCATCAGTGGTATCTTCTCCAAGGTAAACATGGTCAAAATAGAACCATAACCAAAGTTCTTGGATCTTCTGTTCTTCACCTTGGTAAGTTGTTATTTTATCACCAGAAGTATTGCATCACACCAGTTAAATACCTTTGGTTCAAGGCATTCCAAGGCATACTGCATATAGGACCTGTTGGCCAAGTGAAAGGCCATGCTACCAACCAATCTAGCAAAGGTGAATAATATAGTCCTCAAGGACTGGTCAGTGACGTCTCTAATACTGATCTTCCCATCCTTGCTCCACTGAGATCCATCTCTACAATATCGGTGAATGTAATCCCTAACGGATTCGCCCCCATGGGCGGAACCTGATAGTGAGAGAGGGGCACCACGCCTCGACAAACCGGTCAAAAAGTAGACATCCTCAATAGCCAAAGGGACAGATTTACCTCTTATTTGGAACACTTGTTTGGTAGGATCCCATGCATTGAGGAAATATTGCAACAAGTTGATTTGTTGCCTCATGCTAGATATGCGGAAGAACTTGAGAAAGCCACAGTTCTGTAATGCAGTTACCATACCCAGATCATGTAAGGCAATCATATCCTCTTCTTCATGCTCACATTCATGCCATGTAACAAGCATCTTGCTCTAATGAATCTCTGAAAAACAAACAAGAGAAGAACTAGGATCCTGATTTGGAAAAAAACAGGCAAAATTTCCATGAAAAATCAGTGCACAAACTTTCCTCCTAGTGCCCATCGCACCGTAGCTGTGTACTAGGTGAGATGCATACTGACTAGCCAATGACCAGCTCAGTATGCATTGCACCTTTCTATGTGTACTAGGTGCGATGGGGAGAGAACGAAATGTTCAAACCCTAGAGGCTCAGAAAAGCAGGAGAACATGCTCAAAATCAGAAAAGGAAAGAATGCAATTGAAGAGCTTAGGGTTAGCTCCTACCTGGTCTAGAAGGCACTGAAAATCATCCACAGAATCTCTTGGAATCAGCTGGTGAAAATCGAGGGGGAAAAACACCTCCAGAGCTCCAACAATCCCAAATTTGAATGAAATGGTAAAATGAGAGGTAAAAACTACTTTTATTTTATTACTCATGTAATTCAAGTAAGGTATTAGTATTTTAACTCATTTTTCAAGCATGTATGTACATTTCTAATCAGTTTGATGGAGCAATTGAATATGTAGTACGACCATTAAGAGAACATAGTGTTAATGGTGAATCGAACATCTTTTACTATTATCACGAGCAGTTTTACGTGAAGTTCAAGCTCGTTAAAAAATAAACCTAGCGATGAGCATATGTTCCACCAGAGTTTATGCTCATTAGAAAATGAACCCACCTTCAGTAAACAACCATTACGATCGCATAATTATTAGCTTTTGAACCTTGGTCATGTTCTTACCGTCACCTCCACTATTTTTTAGCCGATCATATGCCTCCATTTGATTGTTTACCCCTTTTGAGGAACAACTACGATGAGTGATTCTATTAGCCTCCTTCTCTACACTGCCATGATTGAAAACTTCCAACCTTACCTAGAACCAGCTGCTATCTAAAAACATCACTCGTTCCTTAGAAAATGAGTCTCCTTTAAGCTCTTTTCATCTGACTCATAAAATATGAAAAGATTGCCGAGCAATTGGCCTCTCTAGCTCATTAAATTGATTGGAAATTCCATCCCTCCTCTAGATTTTAATCTTTTTGGACCTGAGGGATCATTACACAAAAAGATCGAGCTCTTGTCTTGTTCGGCTCGTTAAAACTATCGAAAAGTCATCCCTTTCATATTATTTTATACCTTTTCAGACTTAAGGGATTATAATGCGAAAAAGGAATACTGGAGTTTCCTTTCTATCTCTTTTCAGACTCTCTAAAATTGAAAAGGACTGAGTTATCTTTGTTGTTAAACTTGTTAAAACAATAGAGACAAACTTTTCCATGCAGACAAGAGCAAGTTTCACTGTTGCTAGGCTCGTTAAAATGTAGCGACAGGTTTGCCCGAAGGGAAAATTATAGAACAAGCATATGTTATCCTCCTCAAACTTGAAAAAAATAATGAGGTATTGGTTAGCAATGACTGGGGAAAAATTGGGAAGAAAACTTGAAGAAACTTTATTGGTAGCAGGTTTCTCTTGAACATGACACTTTCACTCCATCACCATGATTGAGTTGGGTTGGGTTATTCCATTCACTGGTCATATCACCATTGGTCCTCCGTACCATCCATTTTTGGGGTTAACACTACCAATATATTTCAGTGTCGCCATATGTTCAAGAGAAGTCACTCAGAGAATTCACCAACCCAGCTTATGTCTCATCCACTGCAATACCTTCATGCTTCATTCTTTCATGACTGCCGCCCTAAACCTTGTATCATCAGATTGTTTTCACCTCCACAAAATCATTTGCTCCATTTCGTGTTGTAGATGTGGGATTCATTAAGGCCCTCCTATGATGGGCCACTTCTTGTGGACATCAACTCATTATCCAAGAAGTCAACTTAGGAACAACCCTTTCAGTACTTTGAAGCTTGCATGCCTCAATGGCAAGTTCCTCACTTCTAGAGATAGGTTTACATCAATGGCCTTCAACCGAAAGATTTTTCATGGTGTTCGACATTGACTCCTGTATTCACACCACATGAATTATACTGCAGAACCTTGAGGGTCATTATCATTATCGATGATTTCTCTCATGCATGTTAACAACTTACATCATTGGCTGGTAATCAGGCAATGTCTTTCCATGTTTGACGTCAGAACATCTTTTCACATGGATCGAATTGTACTTCGGGTGAAGATTGAACGAGTTTTGAAGACCCCGGATCTAGTTTCATCCATCCAAGCTACGATATATTCAGGAAAATAAAGACATCAAATGTACATCATAGCTGCACAGATAATCATCTGAGCTAAGGGATGATGGCTCTACCAGAATCATCAGTCTGCCACACAGACGGTTGTCTATCCTATGTACATGAAAATTAATTTATAAAGATGAGCATGGGAATTCCCACGTCAGCTAGATCATGAAAATATTATGAAGATAGTGTATTGTATTGTATCTTATTACAAGTCACCTTCTAGTTCAAAAAACCTCGGATCCTCATGATAAAGCATTTCACCCGACATCAGAAGATTTATGACCTCATTCTTTAGGGGGCAACTGTTATATATATATTTGGGCACAGCAACCCCAATCACATATGTCCATAAAAAAAAGGCTTTTAAGACCCTAAAAGTGTTTTTTCATACCCTTAAGGAACAAGGTCAGCTGATTACATCATTTCCCAGAAGTTCTCCATGAAAAACTGCTCAGAACTAGTCAAAACTGGACCATACAGACTGCTCAGTGCTAAGGGTGTGATGCATCTCACCTACTACATGCAAAAAGTGTGATGCCTACTGGAAAGCCCTTTTGTAGGGTGCGATGAGCGAGAACAGACAAATGGCAGAGGCACTTGGCTAGGTGGAAATCTAGAGAATCTTCTAGAAACTACCCATTTGACCCTTGCCTCTTTGAATTCACACAGGGATGAGTAAGAGATCATGAAATCTCCAAGTGGAACTATCAACTATTAGAGAAATGACACTAATAAAAATCCCAGAAGCTAACTCACCCACCTGCAAATATCTATATATGGATCCCTCATCCTAGAGATCCATAGGCTGGAATTTTGTATTTTGTAAGGAAGTGTTGTTGGTTTCTCTGTGGAACATTGTATTGTTGGGTGATCTAGCTTTTGATGAGATGAAGAATGATTTCATGCTGGGAGGATGGCGCTGGGTTAGACCAATGGGTTGTAAATCCTCTCTTCTACTACTTCTATCAATAAAGCTATTTGAGTTTTCCTCCATATTCTTGTATATCTCTGAATCTTTGTATTGATATATGCATTTGTATGGTTAATATACATCTGATCCTATATTGTTTATGGTTATAGATCTCAATGCTTTGATGGTATTATGCTTCTTTGACTCTACAAGTGCCCTTTGAAGCAGGACAAGTAAGGAAGGAGTGGTGAAGCTCTATCAAAGGAGGGAGGAAACAAGCAGGGAGACAAGAGAAACACTGAGGTTGGTAATATTTGCTTCTCTCTCATCTATCTCTCATAAAGGAAAACACAAGTAACTTTAGTTTGTTTGTTTCTAAGATAGCTACCCGTCCTAGTGGGACTAGTAGCTCTGAATGGACACTAGTTTTCCCAATAACACACATTTACATGTTCATTTCCATCTGTTCTTAGTTTTCTAGAATTTCTTTTCTCTTTTAGTGATTTTTTTTTCTTTCTTATTTTGTGTTGTTCTTTTGGAAGGTATTGGCTTGAGTTAGAAGATCGAATTTTACCAATAAAGTATTTGTGACAAATCTTAATGCTAAAAGGAGAAAATTTTGAAAACTCATTCCAGAGGATTTTCTTTACCTATGAGTTTTTCTTATCATCCTACTTATTCTCTTTCGAGATATGTTTATTCAAAGTTACATGTTTTAAAGAAAGATTTGATAAAGGGAATAACATTCCTATTAAATTCTCATATGAAATCTTTAATCACAACTCACCATTTAGTTAGAGAATTTATTTAAATGAATGTCTTGAATAACAAACTCAGAAAGCGAGATAAAATTTCATATGCTTGACATAACATAATGAACATAACAAGACCTTTATTGCTTATATCAAGATATTTATTTTATCTTGTTTCACTTGAGTTTTCCTAATTTCATGATTTTTCTTATAGCAAGTTTTCTTCTATTTTAATTCCCTTTTTATTTGGATGGATTTTTCTCTCGTCTCTTGGTTGGATTTGTTTCCACAAAATTTATTGGTCCCTTTTTGCAATCCACTTGTATGTAGATTTCACCTTTGTTTAGGACTAATCCTGGTGATATTACCAAGCTTTTAATTGGAGGGCCTTTTCCACCAATATTTGGTTAATACATGGGAACTTTTTACTCTTATCTAACGGAATACATTAGTAAAAGGAAGAATAACTAGAAGATCATTAAACTTCTATTTTCTAGGCTCATATTGAAATTCTAACATCATTATATTCTATTAGTATTTGAATTCTCTCTTACCTTAATGCACATAAGAAAACTACTTCACAATAATACATATCCTAAAACATATACTAAAGTTACAAAAGAAACATACGAGTTTAATATTCTATAACTATTTTAGGTCATCCCCATCTCTTAAGGAGATGAATTGTCTCCCCATCTATTAGCAAACATTATTGGAGTATAAATTAAAAGTTGTGTGAAAAACCTGAAAGATAGGGGGTCTCCATAATAAAGCAGCCTACCATGATCATGGGCTTTTATTGCTATAACATTATTTTATTTGGTCACCAAGCCAGGATAATGGCTCAAAACACTTCACTGTAATACAAGGGGTCTCATCATGAGATGGCTTGTCCATGACTATCAATGCTTGTGAATGACATTTTCAATATCTGGTTACCAAGCTAGGACAATGGTTTCCAGAGTTATTAGTGAAATATGTCTTCTCTAAAATACTAAATAGTAGATCGATTACTGACAATCCTTTGGGTTAAAAAGATAACCCTATCGACACTATGGATGCATGATGGTAGCAATGACTCTAATTGTGAAAATGAGAGATCGTCTTTCTTACTAAACACAATGATAAACTTTTTCCCTTTAGTTTATGTTGTCATTAAATAATGTTAGGTCCATATAATACTAGTATATTCCCTCATCGTTATTAGTGCCACCCTCTTATTATTGTTGTTGTACCGCATTGAATCCCACTATTCCATCATTTTTATTAGTGTAGCCCCCTTATTGTTATTATTGTGGCCCATAGAAGCCCACTATTGTTGTTGTGATGCCCTTACTTTATTATTATTATGTCGACTTTGATTACATTGTGACCTCTTAGACTCTATATAAATGGAGGTTGTATCATTTGAATGATCCAAGAATTGTTTATTTTTATAATATAAAGGAGGTTTCCGCCTCAAAGAGGCTTATTTCTAAGTTGTTGATCTATCTTTTCTATTTTTTTGTGCGCTCGTTTCATAACATTTGGTATCAAAGCTTTGGATTCTAGGGTTCTGCCACTCCAAACAGGTCATTGTGGAATTTTTAATATAACGTTTTCTCTATGAAGTTTCAAAAGCTAAAAAAAAAAAAACTAATTTGAGCTGAAATTTCTCTGAACTTCAGGTCCAAATGTCAGATCTTGTCTTGCTATATTTTTGAAGATATGATCTTTGGAAGTTAGGATTTTTGCAAGCTTCAGAATTCCATCTCAAATATATCATCATGGAATACTTCATATAATGTTTGTAAAGGTTCAAACTCTGAAATTAAAACCCATTTGATATGAAATTTTGTTTGAATCTGGGATCTGAATTTCAGATCTTGTCTCATTATATTTTCGAGGATATGATCCAAGGAAATCAAGTTTTTTTCAGGATCCCGAATTACATCCCAAATAGGTGGCACTGGGAAAACTGTCATAACCTTCTCTCTGAGTATCAAATTAAAATTACATAAGAAATTACAGAAAGAGGATAAACTGTAGTTTTTAGTGTAGAAGTTTAAGGTTTGAAGGTGGAAACAGTGATATGTCAAACTTCGTACAATTCCTCTCGATGGAAGAAGTCTATAATAAGGCCAGTGTGGCATATTTGCCCTAACTCTTCCCTGAAGACTCCAATATTGATCAGACCTATGGTGCTAGAAAGGAGTTTCAGGGAGATACCATAGGATGAAATTGTAGACCTTGGAAAGCCGAAATTACAGAGATATAATAGATTCAATATCGAGCTCCTAAGAAGAAAACAACAAAAGGTGTGTAGTCCTTTTAAAAAATTACATAAGTTTGGTTTGAAAATTTAGTTTGAATTGATTCAAAAGCACATAGTGAAGCATAATTATCGTTTATTTATGCCTCGAAGAAAAAAAATGGAAAAACCTAGTAAGCAACCCACAGGCTCCACTATGACACATGAAGAATAGGAATAAATCCAACATGATATATCAAAATTGCAAGACCAAATGCAACAAATTTCTCTCTTGCAAAAAGTAACAAAAAATGAATTGGAAGCCATCGTGAATGTTAAGATGGATGGTATAAAAAGGGAAATGGTATTTTTGAGTGATGGTTTAAAATCAAACATGGAAGAAATGATGAATGTCAAGGTAGAAGGATTGAAAGAAAGTTTGGCAAAGTTTCTAGAAGAAAGGTATCCCATTGGTGACAAGGAAATCCATGAAAATCTTGATGAAGACAAAATAAATATCAGTCATGATATTAGAGACTCCCATGTCAGGTTTAAGAACCATGACATTCCAAAGATAGATATGAGGAAGTTTGATGGCAAGGATCTGGTAACTTGGATAATATAGATGGAGCAATATTTTGATCTACAGGATGTGTAACCCTCAGAAAAGGTACATATAGCATCTTTATATTTGGAACCCAATCAATTTGTATGGTATAATGGATTCGTTCTCATAAACCACTTGTCACCTGGTAAATTTTTACAAAATAAATGATAGCACATTATGAAAATATAAAGAGAAACACCTTCTTTGATAATTGATAAATCTCAAATAAAAGGTTTCAATGGTGGAGAACATTGAATACTTCTAAAAATTGAATATTAGGGTAACCGATATCCAGAGAACTATAGGATTGATCTCTTCATAGGGACTTAAAAATATAACATCCAACATGAGGTTCGCCTTTGGGAACCTGATTCCTTGGGGAAGGCATTCAGGGTGGCAAGAAAAGTTGAAAGCAATATTATGGCAACAAGGAAGTCTACCAATCACAACTATAAAGATGGAGTCTTATTGGTCTTAGTATTCCAAAACCTACAAGATTGACACCACAACAATGGAGGAAAAAAGAGCAAAAGGGTTTTGTTAATGTTGTGATAGAAAATACAATAAAGGTCATAAATGTGCTAAGAAGAAATTATTCTACATAGATTGTGAAGATGAGGAATAAAAGGAACAAGAAATATCAAAAGAGGAGGATATACACGAGGAATCAAGCCCAGAGAAAGAAGAAATCAATACGACCATATCTTTTAATGCATTTGCAGGAATTACCAATCCACAAACTCTCAAGATAGAAGGACATATCAAGAAGAAAAAGGTAATAGTGTATATTGATTCAGATAGTACCCATAATTTTATTCATTGTAAGATAGTAAAGGAATTAAATTGCCTCCTATATCTAGCACCAAAGTGTCAAGTGATGGTTTCAAATGGCGGAACCATAAATTTCTCTCGAAAGTTCCATAATATCAATTTATCCATGGGAGAATATGTGTTGAATAGTCCAATTCTTTCCATTCCAATGGGTGGTGTTGATGTTGTACTAGGAGTCCATTGGTTACAATCTTTGCGTACGATAAATTTTAATTTTCAAGAAATTTTCTTGAAATTTTCTTGGGAAGGAAAGGAAGTTGAATTAAGGGGTATCACAAGGAAGCAAGGAAAGATAATAAGCTCTAAGAGCATGAAAAATATTCTAAAGAAAGAACAATGGGGCATAATTACACAATTATGTTCTCTAGAGGTTCAAATTTCGAAATGCCTTGGACAATCATTCCAAGTTATTTGAGAGTCCCAAAGGCCTTCCACCTACCCGTGATCATGATCATGCTATTCATTTGATTCCAGGAAGTATTCGTCCAAACATCAGGCTTTATAGATATTGCTATGCCCAAAAGAGTGAAATTGAACATATGGTTGCAGAAATTCTAGAGGCGGGTATAATTCAACCTAGTCAAATTTGTTTCTCTACTCAAGTAGTATTGGTGCACAAGAAGGATGGATCATGGTGCATGTGTTTGAATTATAGGGAGCTCAACCAACTCACTATTAGAGATAAATTTCCCATTCCTATCATTGATGAATTATTGGATGAATTATAGGGAAAAATTTACTTAACCAATTTGGATCTTCGTTCAGGATATCATCAAATAAGAATGAAGACTGAAGACGTTGCCAAAACAACATTTAGGACTCATGGAGGTCATTAAGAATTGTTGCCCATGCCTTTTGGCCTTACCAATGCAACTTGTACATTTGAAGGTTTGATGAATTACATTTTCAAACCCACCCTTAGAAAATTTGTGTTAGTATTTTTTGATAATATACTAATCTACAACAAGTCATGGAAGGATCATGTTGACCAGGTTGACATGGTGCTCAAGATATTAGAGGATAAACAATTATATGCAAAAACCTCCAAATATCTCTTTAGAGTATAAGAGGTGGAATATCTGGGTCATATTGTATGTCATGATGGTCTTAAGGTAGACCCTAACAAAATTAAAGTCAATAAGGAATGGAAAATGCCCACATCCATAAAGCATATGCGAGGATTTCTTATGTTGAGAGGGTATTATCACAAGTTTGTTAAGAATTATGGGATAACAATAGAACCTATAACAACATTACTGAAGAAAGATGCATTTTCTTGGACTCCAGAAGAAACTAATTCCCTTGAGAATCTTAAAAAGGAAATGTGCCAAGCACTGGTCTTAGCTATGCCAAACTTCACCAAAACCTTTCTTGTGGAATTTGATGCCTCAGGAAATGGAATTGGTGTTGTTCTAATGCAAGAAGGAAGACCCATTACTTTTTAAAGTCATCCAATCAAAGGAAAGTATTTACACAAAGCTATTTATGAGAAGGAAATGTTGGCAATGCTACATGCACTTAAGAAATGGTGACCTTACCTAATGGGAAGGCACCTTAAGGTAAAAAAAGATCATGATAGTATTAAATACTTTTTAGAACAAATATTAGATTTAGAGGAACAAGAAAAATGGCTCAGAAAGATGTTCAGTTATGAGTTTGAAATCATCTACAAAAAAGGGAAGCAAAATATTGTTGCAGATTCACTCTCAAGAAAGGATGCATATGTGGAAGCATTTCTTTGTGCTATTTATATTATCTATCTAGAGTGGATAACCAAAGCAAGGGATGAATTGAAGAATGACAAAGAAGTGTGGGAACTCATTCAAAAGTTGCAGCAAGATCCTAGTACATATGATACATTTAGTTGGGAAAATGATGTACTATGGTACACAGATCACTTCTACCTTTGTAATAATTCCCAACTGAAACAAAATATTCTTTTGGAATTTCACAACTCTCCCTTAGGAGGGCACTTAGGATTTTTAAAAACTTACCATATGATTAATAAGGAATTCTTTTGGAATGGCCTTAAAGCTGATATTCAAAAGTTTGTGGCAGAATGCTTGGTCTCCTGACAAAATAAAGTTGAGAGAATTAAGACCCTGGGTCTGTTACAAACTTTATCCATTCCAAGTCAACGTTGGGAGGAGGTGTCAATGGATTTTATCACAGGTTTACCCAAGCCCGAAGGAAAGAGTGTCATCATGGTAGTAGTTGATATACTTACCAAGTAGGCACATTTTTTTGCATTATCTCATCCATTTAAATCTAATATAGTTTCTACTACATTTATGGAAACAATTCAAAAGATACATGGATACCTAAAGATTATTGTAAGCAACAGAAATCCTATTTTCAATGGAAAATTTTGGACAAAATTATTTTCTTGCCTAGGTAATCAATTTTCTCATTGCATATTATCATCCTCAATCAGATGGGCAAACTGAGACAGTAAACAAATTTTGGAAGGATATCTTCATTTCTTTGTATTTAATAAAGAAACACAATGGGTCAAATGGTTACCTATGGATGAATGGTGGTATAACATTTCCTTCCATACTTCAACAAAAATGACCCCATTTATGGCACTTTATGGATATCATCCACCATCCATCACATCATCTCTAAGAGGAAATTCTAAGGTTTAAGCAGTGGAAGATCACATAGAGCATCAACAACAATTTCTCCAACTCTTAAAGGATAACCTCAATTTTGCGCAGAATAGAATTAAACAATAGGAGGATCAACATTGCGGCGAAAGAAGTTTTGATGTAGGTGACTAGGTATTTTTACAGTTACAACCATATAAAGAAATTTCCCTCAACCAAATTAAGAAGGATAATAAAGTATCACCAAAGTATTATGGTCCTTACAAGGTGTTCCAAAAAATTTGTACTATGGCATAGAAATTGGAGCTTCCTACATCTTCCTAAGTGCACCCATTTTTCCATGTTTTTATGTTTAAAGAAGGCTACAAGTGCAACCTCCCAATTTAAACAATATTTCTAGAACTTGACGAGGAAGGAAAAATCATATTGGAACCTGAAGAAGTCATGATAACAAGAACTATACATTTACGAAATCGATCAATTTCAGAGTATCTCATAAAGTGTAAGAACTTACCCATGGAAGATTCCACGTGGGAGGATGAGAATTTTATACTAAAGCATCCAGAACTACTCAAGCATTGAGGACACATATTTTTTTTGAAAGAGAGGGGCATGTTAGGTCCCTATAATACTAGTGTATTCCTTCATTGTTATTAGTGTAGCCCACTTATTGTTATTGTTGTATCCCATATAAGCTCACTATTCCCTCATTGTTATTATTTTAGCCCCCTTATTGTTATTGTTGTGCCCCATAGAAGCCCACTATTGTTATTGTGTTGCCCTTACATTATTATTGTTATGTCGACTCTGATTATATTGTCACCTTTTAAACTCCTATATATAGAAAGGAGGTTGTGTCATTTGAATGATCCAATAATTGTTCATTTGTGTAATGTAAAGTAGGTTTCCCCCTCAAAGAGGCTTATTTCTAAGTCGTTGATCTATCTTTTCTATCCTTTTGTGAGCTGGTTTCATAACAAATAATAGTTATTGTAAACATGATCTTACTCTTATGATTTCTACAAGAGATGTTCAAAATGATTAAATTTTGTTTTAAGGGATTTCATAGAGTCTAAATCATAGGATCTTGATTTTATTCATCCTTGGTCCTTTTTATTTTACGATGTCATTAATAATAAACTAGAGATAGTTGGCTCTTCCTAGTGTGTCACCATTATTGTGGTAAAAACACAATTGCCCCATTATCCACTTAATTATCATTATGGGGACCTTTTGATTGAATCCCATTCATGTCACTTTCTTATTTTCTGATTTTGGATTGCTTCAATGAGTTTGATATGTTTTTTTATTCCTATCAAAACTCATTTGATGTGATTTGGTTGTTTGGTTTGAAAATGCCACCTAAATGAAGATTGGACATTTTCACTACTTTGGGCTACTAATTGTATAAAATGTAAATTACTTTTTTTTTTCATTAGATTTATTTGTTTTATTTTTATTTTTAATCAGTTTGATTAGTTAATTAAATAACCCCCGAGGCCAAGAGCTTCATTAATAGTTTCTATATTATTTTATTTTCCAAATAGTTTCTTTGGCCTATATTGTAAAGTGGATATGGTATTTTGATAAAGTGGTTGTAACATATCAGAAACTTGGAAGATTCCTTTCAAAATCCCTGATATCATAAGTCCTAGGCCCATTTAATAGTTGCTATAGTTTATTGGAGGAAGGACCCACTACCATATCACTACTCCCACCTATTAGAGATAATGCATATCAGAGACTTCCTTTTCAAGACACATTTTAAAAAAATTTGTACAACACTTCCTCCAATCTCCCATATCCCAATGCACCTCCTACTTCGACCTCCGATATGCATATCCCTCCAATCGCCAATATTTCGGTATGCCAATCCTGCTGATATTTTAATAGAAATATAACCTCTCCCTCTCACATCTAATCTTTGATAATCATCTCCCTTCGATTTCCGACTTCTCATAATCCACTCACCTCCAATATTCAGACCCAATACACTATTAACAAGAGTTCAATAACATATCACACCCTCTCCATATCACAACATCCTGATATCAACATTTATATTTGTGCCCATATTCAAAAGTTACGTTATCCATTTCTCCGATACCACTCAGCTCTTGCCACTTATCACTTCTAAGGGCTGATGTCATATTAGTTGAAAAATTCGCTCGATTTTTCTATTGGTTTTGAGCATAATTAGAGCTTGTTTACAAAGTTTTCTTTACACCATCGCTAATTCCATTTTATGTTATAAAAGAGATTTCTAATTAAGGCCTGTATTGAAACACATCCACTGTATCACAAACAAAAATCCTCCAAATGGTAAAGGGATATTGTAATAAAAGAAAGTTGGTGAATCGTTTGTTCCTCACATGTAATTTGACCTATCGGTTTGAAACAAGTAGGACACAAGAGAGACAATCCTTATCTACACAAACCATATTGGGAAATTTGGTCCACAATGCTCATGTTCATTTTGACAAGAATTCCAATTAAATCCACCTATGCTTTAATTAACTCAGTTGTTGAGAAATAGAGGGGGATTGTTAATATTTTTGTACCACCCCCTCCTCCTTGGTCCCACCAAAGGCACTTGCCAACCCGGGTAAATGATGCCACTAGAGAGGCTACCATAAGGGATTCAACCTCCTTGGTGACCTTAACAAAATGAAACTGAAAAAACATATCAAACAAACCCATCTACATCAACAACAACACCCTCACAAGACATGTCAAACCACTTAGACATCCTAGCTGTGAGTCTCGCTGATGATTTAATCCTTTTAACCCCTGGTCACTCTCATGTTATAGGCATGACAACATCCAACAACCCAAAGTTTCTCTCATAGGCCTATGTGCTAGTGACTATGGACTTTCCTCAATAAACCTCTGCTAATGACCCCAAGACTTAGGCCACTTTTCTAGCCTAGAATCTTGGCCTTAACCAAAAAATTACTATAACCTTCAGAATCCATCAAAGACATGACAAAAATGTTGATAAATAAAAAATCAACCTCGGGACTAAGCCTGAGCATCCCCAATTGGGAATAATATTCTACCAAACATTGGGCGTCAATTCAACCTATAGGTGTAGTATACAAGACAAAGTAGAAATGACTTAAAGAACTTATTAAACATAGCCAGAATTATTACCTCCATCTTGATTGAACTATTATATCATCAATTAGGTGTTCAACCCGTCCACTTAATAATTATAAGTAAATACATTAAATAACCATGACACGAACCAATCACTTAACCATGCTTATAACCAACATAAAACCATATAAATATCAGAGATATGAAAACCATTAAATCCACATATAAACCAGTGCAAAAGTAAGAGAACTTAAATTTTATTAATCATAGGAAAATCCAACCCGGTTTAGGACTTCCAAGTACCACCCGACCATAGACATGTCTGAACCAAATCTCTCTTTCAGCCAGTCACCCCTATGCCATATTCCAAGCATGAATGTGCAATCTTATAGAACAACCAATCCAAGAACAACCAAGGGAAACTAGAGGTTAAATCACCTCCACCCTCACCAAACCGTGATCACACAAAAACAACTAAACTGAACATGGAATGCCATTCAGAATCCATCACTATAATTGACGAATTTTCCATCTCCTTGTCTCTCAGGCTTTACCACAATCCAATCCCAGATCACTAGGCCCTAAACTGACCCCAGTCTCTTAGCATTTACTGCAATCCAAACTTGGATCACTAGGCCCTAAACTGAGACTTATCCCTCATGCTTTACCATCTATACCACCAAAATCGGTCAAGGCATTCCTAGGCCTTTGGGAATGAACCTTGAGACCACCTCCACGGTAGATTCTGAAATCCATCCAGCAAACCAAAGCTCAAAACCTAGGCAAACGTCCCAACATGACATGGTGTCTATAAAAAGGCAAGGCTAGGCTAAAAACCATTGTCATAACACGACAAAATCATGCCACCGACAGTAAGGTAACCATACACCAACATGAAAATCCATCCATGTCCAAACTAGTTAGGAAATCACACATGAAAACATTTACTTGCAAGTATTCCTACTGAAGCTATTGATCATGCTCTTCTTCCTTGATCCTTACTTTCCTTCCTTTCTCTTTTCTTGCTTTTCCTTCCTTGATCCAAAGCTAGAGTTATCCAAGAAAACTCTATGTTACCAAGAGTGAGGGAGAGAGAGAATAATGAGAGAGCTCCAAAGTTGAACTGAAAAAAGGTTAGAAATAGCTTACCCACTGATCGACAAAAGCCTTTTAATTAATGAGGCCTCTAATTTATTCATTTTAAATTATTTTCCTTCAATATCCTCACATGCAACCTGTGAACTTTCACCTTACTTTTCTCCTAATTTCCTTTATTTTCATAAATAAATGTGCAAAAAATCCCTTTTTCCTCTTAATGCCTTAGCCTTAGCCTTTGCCAATTTTTCTTAGCTAAAACACATCCAGTAATGCCCACTATGATATCATTGCCCAACATTCAACTTGGAATAAGTGTCCCTTGCTCATGGTATTATTTTTCCCTTATTAACTTTTATTACCTAGAATTTCACCAGGGATGGTACAATTTCCACTATGTATAAATACCCATCTCTAATTATGACAAGGGGATTTGAATATGAGAGAAAAGAGGAAGAGTACTACTAGAGTAGACAACCTATTTGTATAGGAGTTAAGACTTATTTTCACTATTGTAATGAGAACCAATCCACCTACGCATATAGGGAATCGATTTAGAGATATCAAAGGACATTCACTATTGTAATTCTTTGATGTTTTATGTCATTGATTCATATTTATAATAATATTTATTTTTGTAATTAGATTTACAACACTATTTCTTGCTCTATTATTGAAAATAAATTCTCCAAATTTTAAATTCATTCATGGAGTATGAGTATGTATGTGGCTTTTCAGCACTACTGTTGACTGCTTACTGAAATGCTAATTTAAAATATGGTCAAGTTACCTTACAAGGTTAACTAGAAATGAGTTTCGAAACTGGGACTTGTATAAGGACACACCATTATCTACTTGAGCTACTAGCTATCTAATAGTTTAATATTATAGATGTGCTTCTTTCTACATGTTATGGATTTGAAATATTTCACTATTGTGGCATGAATACTTTTGTTCTTATGAATATGGTTTATTAGGAATTGGATATGTTTGCAAGGGGAAGTCTGTTAAATTTTTGATAGGCACTTATATGTGTACATTTTCTTAAACAAGGATTAGATCTTGGAACTATTTCCCTGATCTATTTCCTCTAGCTTATTCCAATTTCCACATACTTCTATTCCTTTTTCTTTCCTTTTAGCTTTCTATTGATTGAGAGAAGGATTAATCCTTCATTCAATCACGATATGTTTAGGATTAGATTCATCTTAGATTATAATTTGCATGTAGTTCTACTTTTTGTATCCTAGAAGTCCCCTAATATAGGGGTAACCTTTATAATGATTTGGTTGGGCCATAAAGTCAGCTTAAGGATAACTTTCTTCCCTGATTAGCAAGAAGAGTCGATCTAATGTCTCTTCTCTATTGGTAGGTGAAAGTCATACTTTAAGCTAGTAGAGATAGAGAGAGGGTAACTGGACCCAATTGACCAAGTAGGAACCACCATTTCAATGGAAACATAATTGTTTTAAGTTACCAATGAGGAGGTTTCCCTTAAAATGTTGAAAGGTCATTTTTGTCGATCAACAGAAGGGTAGTCATGATTTTGGGAAACTTATACAGTTACAAGAAACCCTCTCAATCACTAAATTTTGAGAAACATTTGGGCAATTGTCCATGCGTGCAAAGAAGTTACTAGATTTATTATATAAATAATGTTTCATTAGTGGATTCAAGGAGGATATCATAGCACAATTCAGAATGAAATGTTCTACTAGACAATTAAAAGCAACCAAGACAAACCTGAAATATAAAATGGTTATTAACTCATAAATAAGAAATCTAACATCTATTCCTCACACTTGTCCACCATAAGGTAATTTACCAAGTACAACTCTTGATTATCACTTAAATTTCAAAGGTTGTCTGAAATAAAAATGCCAATTGGCCAGAAACATGGACATTGCGACAGTTGTCGTGAAAATATGGGCCATAGGTGTAAAGAACAAAAGATGTTCCAAATTGGTATGACTACTTAGGCCTTCATAGAATACATAACCATTGAATAGAATTTGGAAGTACAAGTTGAAGACACCAACACTTAGAATGAGGAAGACATTGAACAATCATTTCCTCCCAAAGAACCCTTAATCTGCCTACATGCATTATCAAGCACTTCAACTCCACAAACATTGAAATGCACAAGATATGTTAAGCATTGGAAATTTACATTCCTATTCGACAATGGAAGCACTCACAATTTAATTTATGATAGAGTTGTAGAAGGAACTCATTGTTTCCTACAACGCGTATACAACTTTCAAATTATTATTTTCAATTAACTTTGGATGAAATGTGCGTGAAGAAGTGAAAATTTCAAACTTCATATGGGACACTTTCTAACAAAAACCCATTTTTTTCCATCCACGTGGTTGGTTGTGATATAGTATTGAGCATGGAAACGCTGTGCACATTGGGATCAATTACAATGGATTTCAGAGAACTCTATATGAGATTCGCTCAAGAGGAATATGTAGGTAGCTTTCCCTAAAGTCTTCATATCTCACCATTTGCATAATCAATTTGGAATTGTTTCCAAATTCAATTCCATAATGTTCATGGATAATATGAAATAAGAAATCCACATAGATTTCCATTCAGTCTTTGAAAAATATCATCATGTTTTTAAGAGAAAAAATGGTTTACTCTCTGCTTAAGGAAAACATGACCTTGACGGTTCCTTTTCTCCAGGTAGTCAACTATAATGTATGTGTCCTTCTTGACACCAATTTTAAAAATATAATTAAATAAGGAATATTATTGAAGAACTATTGGAGGTAAAGGTCATACCTCCAAGTAAAATCTCTTCATTAGAGGAATTTTCAGCCTAAAAGTGCCCATGAAATTTTCCATGTCATAATATGTAAACGAATCAAAATCCTTTAAATTTGGAAAGAGGTACATGTAAATATTTTGGAGTGAAATGAACAAAACTACTTTTTTGAATTGTATTTTTGACTTATCTCCTTCTAGGTTTACCCAAATTTCAAGTGTAGACACTAGTTGGATGTAGAATTAAATTCCACATCTAATGATTACACATTATACATATTTCTAAGAAGACCTTCATTGATAAAAAAATGAAGATAAATTAAAAAAATGTATTCACCACTTTTTTAATGTATCTTCAATTTTTATCAATGTAGGTCTTCTCTGAAGTACACATAATTGGTATTCATTGTATGTGGAATTAAATCTCACATCTGATTACTATATAAACTTGAAATTTGTGTAAACACATAAGGAGATATGTAAAAAAAACAATAAAAAATTAGTTTTCTTATTTTGCGTAAAATTCATAACTTTTACTTTTATTTATTTAACTATTATTTTATCATTTTTCCTTAGGATGCCAATTTTAGGCTGAAATTTCCTGTAACGTATTCACTCTTTATACTAGTGGTGTTATCCATGGAAGGAACCTAGAAGTTGTCCTAATTTTAAGGCTATCTTTAAATTAATAATCAAGAACAAATTCCCCATCCTAGTTAATAACAATCTCTTAGATGAACTTCTTGTTATTCACTAAGCTTAATATACATTAAGGATACCATGAAATTAGGATGAAATATGTTGGAATCCCAAATGTAGATTTCAAAATGCACAAAGGTCATAATGTTTTTCTAATGATTCCTGTCAATCTTCTTAATTCCCTGTAAACTTTCCAAAAACTCATGAAGAAAATTTCCAAACCATTTCTACACAAGCTTTTTTAGTCTTCTTAGATGATATCTTGATCTATAGTAAACCATGGGAATTATGAGTAGAACATGTTGATAAGTACTTCTAACATCTCAGAAAAAATGAATAAGTTTTTTAAGCCCTCTGAAGGTTATTTTGGGGTTTTTAATACTAAATATTTAGATTACATTTTATGTTAGGAATGACTTTGAATTTATCACAGGGAGACACATGTTATGAAATACTTGCCAGTACCCAAAAGAACCAATATATTCAGGGTAATATTAGCAATTACATGCTACTATACGATATTTGTTAAAAAAATTCCAAAATTGTAGCCCAGCTATTCTCACTCTACAAAGATGCCACTTTCTAGAGAGAGGTAGACATATGAGCATTCAATTATTGAAAGGAAAACATATAAACATTCAATTATTGAAAGGAGGACATGTGTGTTACATAAGTATTAATATGATATGACTTTAGTAAGACATATTTTATTGAATATGATGATTTAAAAGGAGGTTTAGGTGTGGTATTGATATTGATATAAGAATAATGACCTGTGGCATTCACTAGTAAGCAATTGTGTTACTACAAATTGGGAAAATACATGTACCGTAATGTCACGGTGGCTATATTTCATGCAATGGAGACTTCACGACCTTTATCTCATAGCAATGAATTCTCATATCAAAATGGATCATCATAGCCAAAATGCTTTCTCAAACCATTATTTTCTTCACTAGACCAACACAAATGGATATCCGAGATGTTGGAGCACTGTTATGAGATCATATATAACAGTGCAGTGCTTCCATGCACAGTTCCACATGCTTTGAATCGCTCGGACCAATATTTTTTTTTTATTACCTATAAGGAGGGGATACGATCTGTCACTTTCGGTAAGATCATAATTAAATTACGACTTACTAACAACACTTATGAGATGAGATCAGTAAAAACTGTTGCTTTTCCCGCGTTCTTTCTAAAATAAGACCCTTAGTTCTGACACCCAAAAATAGGCACAAAATCCAAATTAGGCATAGGCATTTTATCTGTCGATCAAACTCCAACCGGTGTCAAAATCGTCCTTCTAATCGTCCAGTTCAGTTTCAGTTAAGTCCAGTTAAGTAGAATTTGACTCCACTTATTTATGACTGATGTTTTCAATGTAATTTTATTTAATTGATTTGTAACGAGTAAGAAGAGCAAGTCCTCTGCTCTATTTTTTTTCTTTTCAATTTTTGTAAGACTCCTTGAGAAAAAGAGAGATGAATTTGCATAAAATTCAATAAAGAAGCAGCAAAAGTGAGTAAAGAGAAAGCCTAAGCCTCTCTGAGAGAGCAGCAAGGTGAGTGAAGAGAAAAAGTAAGCCTTTTTGAGAGAGCAACAACAACATGAGTGAAAAGAAACCTTAGACTTCTTTTAACAGACCAACAAAAGTGTGAAGAAGCCTGCATAGAAGCCAGCTACAGCAATGCGAAGGCGAAACAAATTGATTTTCTTTTTGGAAATTAACGCTTACGTCAAACCAGTGCATTAGTAACACCACTAAGGCTGAGCAGTCAGGAGAAGGCGCATTAATCGAGCTTTCCTTGCCTCGAAGGTGAAACAAATTGATTTTCTTTTTGGAAATTAACGCTTATGTTAAACCAGTGCATTAGTAACACCACCAAGACTGAGCAGTCAGAGGAGAAAGCGCATTAATCGAGCTATCCTTGCATCGATTTTCAATTGGCGCGGGTTAGTTGTGATGGACAGTGCGTTAAAGCACTAACGCTGCCCTTCAAGCTCGACGTAAGAGTTAGCACGCGGCCTTTGCTCATCCCACAGAGCGTTCAGGGAGCAAAATTTGTCGGGTTCCTTCTTAAAATACCGCAGCGGTTTGGGGCAATGATTTTATTGATGTTTGAAAATTTTCGTAAAAGACCGCAGCGGCAATGTACAGTTCGTTCCGTCGGCTCGAAAGAAAGACCGACCACTGTCCAGAAGAGCGCTGACGGCATTCCAACCAACAAGCGACGAGAAAATTCGTAAACAATGTCCAGTTCCTTCCGTCGGCACGAAAGAAAGACCGACATCTGTCGAAAAGAGCGTTGACGGCATTCCAACCAAGAAAGCGACGGGCCTGGAGCCGAAGCTTCGTCCCGAACACCAAGGACAATCATGCGAAAGCAATCCAGGAACGTCCCGTTCTCGTCCATGCTTCATTCATCGTGAAAATCAAATCGATGGATTAAGGTGAAAAGTCAATATTTTTTTTAAAGGGTTTTGAGAGGAATCAGGTAATTTGTGCTTCGTATGATTTGAAAAGCCTTATGATTTAAAAAAAAGTGATCATGTGATATTTAAAAAGGGTTTATAAGGGCTTATGAAATTATTTTAAAGAAGTTTTTTCCATGTGATCTTTTATATAGGCTCCACGTGACTTGGAAAAAGGAATAATGTAATGTTTTTAGAAGGGTTTATAAGGGCTTATGAAATTATTTAAAAGAAGTTTTTTCCATGTAATCTTTTATATAGGCTCCACGTGATTTGGAAAAAGGATAATCTAATGTTTCTGGAAGGGCATTAGCATTATAGTGTGTAAAAGATTTTTTTAAGAGGAATTAAAAAAGGAGTTATATTTTTTATTTATTTATTTTATATTTTATATTTTGGTTAAAATTGACTAAGAAATGGGAAAAGTTAAGAAGGTGAGAAAGTCAAAATGACAACCAGAGATGTTTGAAATCTTTTTAGATCTGGAAGTGAAAAGGCAAAAGGATACTTTTGCATTGAAATGCATTAAAGAATATGTTGATGACAACATTCTTCCCCTGATTTCAAAAGCCAAGACAATGAAGGAGGCCTGGGATACCCTTGAAAGGTGTTTTGGTCCAAGGGGAGCACTAAAGTTGAAGATGAAGGTGGATCTACATCAATAGATCTACATCGAGATGAAATGATTGTTGAATCCCATTGTGCTCTGTCACACATGGATCAAGTCTGTGAAGAAGTCGCAGAAGCAAGAGAGGAGCACGTAGATGCTCAAGAAGCCCACTATGCAAAACCACAGGTGAAGGTAAGTTTGGTGATTCCAGCCATGTTTTAAAACTCCGACTCCGACTATGACCTAGCCAAGGGTCGACTCCGACTCCGATTCAGTACCAACTCGGCCAGCTCGATTTCAATGACTCGATCGTTGTAAAAAATACATCAAATATATATTTTAAAAAAAGAACATAATTTTAAAAATTTTCATTCATGTTTCCAAACACACAGCATTAGAATATAGATAGAAGACAACACATGATCAAAGTAGGCTCATGTGTCTATCCATTATATCAGAATGTCACCCATTGCACTGTCCAATGCATACATGATGATGATATAGAGATCAAAACAAAAACACATAACCAAGGAGGCCAGAAATGGCCTCTACAACGAAAGTAAAATGTCGTCAATACTACTAGCTACTGCTAGAGGAGCCAAGACCATCTAGCCAACCTCTGGAGCAAAGAGAACAAGAGAGAGTTTAGCATTAGTTCGAATCTCAAGAGGTTGAGCTTAAGCTTTGGAGGAGGCTTGAATCTTAAGGAGCAGTTTTATAAACATAAGCACCCAGGTTGAATTGTTTTCTCACCCAACAGTCAGCCAACAAGAGGCCGAGAATCTCAGGCCTCAACAACACAATTCTCGGGCCAGTCTGAGCATGATACAACATGGTTTTCAGGAGGCTTCAGTGAGTTGTCTAGGGTCGAAAATCCTGCTACAGGAGTTCTAATTCTAGCGGAGAAATATATGTCAGAATTCTAAAGTGTTCATTGTTCCTTGTATTAAATTCCCTGTACACCGTAAGCTAAAAGGAGGCTGTATTTTTCACTGGATGAGAGAGGTTGTGTGAAGAGGTCAAGTAGGCTTGGACTCAGCCAACCGGCCAAGTTATTACAGAGCTGGCCGAGTTGTTAAACAACTCAGCCAGCTTGGTAATAACCCGGTTGGTTGAACTAGTTCATAGACCGAGTCGACCCTATGAGGCCTTGACTCGATCCAACTCAGCTGAGTCAGTTCTAAGCTGGCTAAATCTTAAAACATTGATTCCAACAACAAAGCTTGCTAATGAAGGTTGGGTGAATCCAGCAACAAAGCTTGCTAATGAAAGTTTGGTGAATCCAGCAACAGAGCTTGCTAATGAAAGTTTGGTAAATCCAGCAACAGAGCTTGCTGATGAAAGTTTGGTGAATCCAACAATAGGGCTTGCTGACAACAATGAAACTTCCATTGGAGCAGTCTATGCTAAGGCGAATCAAGCAATTAATATTACTGATGTAAAATTTGATGAAGATAACTTTGCTAATGATGAATGGTTGTAGGTGATGCAACATAAACATGATATTGATATGATGTTATTTGGTGAGATACTGGAAGACAACCTGTCTGCACCAGCATAGGTTAGTACATAAGTGAAAGAGATAGAGACAGTGATAGAGGCGAAAGCAAAGAAGGAAGCCCATAAAGAGAAAATAGAGACAGATGCAGAAGCACAACTAGAAGTACAACATGAAAAAGCTCTCATTGTAGAGCAGAAAGGACATAGCCAATGTGGTTTTTTATATGCTTTAAACTTACCATTGATTTCAAATGTGCAGGTACACAGAATGACTATGATGAACAATTAAATTTACTTGAAGCATGGCTTGCAACACCATGCCTTAATGAAGTCTGCATAGAAGATGCAGAAATGCATGTTAAAGACATCTTGGATGATCAGAACATTAATGAAATTTTCAGGCATTGGAGTCCTGAAGAGATGAAATTATACTATGGTATAATTTTGTAGCATATTGAAGACGAAAAGTGCACTACAAAAGATAATATGTCGCAGCAGCCCACATACAACTTGTTTTCTGAAGAAGTCCAGGACTTGCTTAGACAACCTGGAACTATGGAAGACTTGCACCAACAACTCAAGAAAATAAAATTTGAATCCTACAACAAGAAGGACAAGCTGAAAAAATTTAGAGGCTATAGGATCTGGAAAAAGAGAAGAAGAAAAGTTGATGTCAATTTTTAAATTGTAAACCTAGCTGAGACATAGACCAACATGTATCTTAATTGAATTTTTATGTGGTTGTAATTAAAGGGGAGTGTTGGAGAATCTAATCCCAACCACTTGTTTGGTGTCAAAATCGTCCCTCCAAGTGTCCAATTCAGTTTCAGTTAAGTCTAGTTAAGTCAAATTTGACTCCAGTCATTTATGACTAATGTTTCTAATATAATCTTATTTAAGTGATTTGTAATACTGAGAAGAGTAACCAGAGAAAGTCCTTTGCTCCACATTTTGTTCTCTTCAATCTTTGTTAGTCTTTTGATTTATTTTCGGATCTAATTTGTCCTAAATGTTGTTGGGATTCATTGAATGTGCATTAATCTATGTGTCTTAGTCTAATCCATTTATATCCATTAAAAAAATAAATTTAAAAATAAAAATCAAAATTTAACCACAAAATTTTTCACCCAATTCTAATAAATCTCTAGAAACTCCAAAAATTTACCACTAAAAGGTACTCCTTTTATACATTCTGGTAGTAACGCTATCAGTTGTTATCAAGAATCTATATGTGAATCCTGGTTCCAGTTCAACAACATGTTGCCCTGTTTTTCCATACTCGCCATATTTCATGGCTATCGAACCTTTGTCCAATTATTAAGTAACCTAATCACGTTGTGACTATAAACAATGTTCTATATGTAGGAGAATCAGTCGACCAAGCTGATTAATCCTCTATTTTCCTTACACAAGTTCTTGACACACTTTCTTCACATAAGTTTTGTACAATCTCTTTACACAATTATAATAATTTTGGAATAGAGATACGGTACATTTGTTCAACATTCTTCACCATCAAGTAAAAACATTAAGTTATTTTTATAAGGTTTGAAAATAAATAGTTATATAAAACAAGGATTTGAAAGGTGGGCAGTATTACAGTATGAGGTGGTGGATAAATAATGTAAAGAAAGGTTATGGATATGATGGTTTAGGATAGTAACCAACATAAAAGATAAAGTGTTGTTTTTACCAAATAAATTTCTTTTTTTTTAATGAATTTAGAATGAATTTAGAAAGAAGTAAAAAAAAATTGATTAAGTCAACTTGCTAATGCTTATACAGATATCCTCACATTGTGTTGTGTTCCAAGAATTGTAGCTAAGTGTTGTAACTTGATAAGTTTATTCTTTTGAAACCATTGTAGGTTATGCAAGATTACAAAATATCTTTGAGATCATGAAACTTGCATACCTCTTTGAATAAAATGCCCCTTATTCTTGAAGGAATTGTTGAAAAAATATTTGAGGATATTGGAAGAAAGATCTATGTGTTTTCTCTTCCACACCTGAGTTTTTCTTTCCCTTATGCAACTGAATGAATTGATGTAAGAACTAAAGGTTCTACAAGAGTAGGCCTAGTTTCTTTTCTTGTTCAAAAACAAAGAAAAGCATTGCAGTTTTCTTCAAATTGGATCATACTTATACACAACCTTTATTAAAATTTATTCACTACCCTACCCTACTTAGAAAAAAGAACTTCTTCTCAAGTATATGCATGTTTCTAATGGTGCCACGTATGCAACATGATTAGAAACAAGTTCATGTTCATATTTGAAATATAAACTTTAACATGTACCTGAACATGAAGAACCAACTCATCCTCTTGGTATGTTTCCAAGAACCGTTGAAGGATGACTTATTTTCCTGGCTTGAAAATTGCTTATAGCCCTTATTAAATGTAATCATAGCTTTGATGATCTTCTTCTTCATTATACATGATTTGTATATCTTCCTCTTCATATGATGATTGATATTTTGAGTATATGCAATATCTCGTGTTGTACATAATGGAAGTTTCTAAATTTATACATCAAATGTATTCCGTCATTGCTTGATCTTTTCCACATCTTCTTATTCATGTTGGCCATTGATTTTTTTCTTTTCTATATCCCTAATGGATGTCAAGTTATGTTCCTCTTGAATTGTAGTAATAGTTCTAGTGGCTACCAAGATTTTAGAAATCTCTTTGAGTAGCATCCTCCCTCTAATCTTTTTTGATTCCATTATAAAAGAAAGTATAGATAAAGTGTTTTATATTACTAAGGTCCTGATTAAATAGAATTTTTGACACAAGATGTCAATATTTATCACAATTGACAAGCAGACTCAATCCCCATATCTAGCATCTTAATCTAATTATAATTGTACTAACCAAAATGACAAGGATTCATGGGACATAACGGAGGTGGTAGTGTAGGTTCTCACCTTTCATCTTACATCCCCTCCCCCTTCGAATCTTAAGTTTTGTGTAATGTAAGGCAACCCACCTTCTGAATCTTTCATCCATTTAGCACCTCCCTATAAATGATGCCAAAAATATTGGGCAAAATATATACATATTAATCCAAATAGTTAATTTTCAACCCAAGGCTCATAGTCTTATGCGACATAGGCACAATATGTGGAGGATTAGATTTGGATTATGAAAATATAAATAAAACTCACTCAAGGAGAGGGAAAACATGAAGTAAATTCATAAACTCTTATGCTTAAAGTTTGAGTCCTTTAGCCTCTCAATTATTTAGTGGATCTCTAGGTTACATAGTCATTTAAATCCTTGACACACAACACACTTGGCTAATCACACTTACATAAATGAAGTTGTAGGAATGAATTTGCAGAAATGAAATACTACAAAGTTTATGTTTGTCAACAGACTTATACTTCAATAAGAAAACATGTTCCTTTTGTTGACATGAAGAGAATAAATGGGTTTTGTAGTTATTATGAAGAATCATCCTTGACTACCTAACTATTCAGGGAAACCAAACCTGTAGTAATAGAAAAAGCATAAATAAATAAGCAGTGAATGAAGGAACAACTAAGCTAACAACATGAATAGGAAACCAATTAGATGGTGTATAGCAGTGATATGGGGGCCTACCTGTCTTATGATACACTATTAAGAAATACTACAACAACAATTTCTTTATTCCATCTTGAAAAGATTACAATGAATTACAATAATCATCTCTCACTATCTTCTTCATTCCCTTAACTCTATACTCCAACATATGATATGAATGATATCATCTCATATCTATACAAATTTGTCAAAGAAAAGAAAATAAGATGAGATCCAAAACAAGTGGATCTCCAGCAACCAACAAATCACAGATCCAAAATATATGGATCTATAATTATTTTTGGATTTCTTAGTAAGCGAATCTAAAACCAATTCCAACTATGACCTATCCCAAATAATGATATATATATATATATATATATATATATATATATATAATACTATATATATATATAGATGGACACATAAGCACAACAAAATCATCGTTTTCAACACCCATATCCTTGAATTTTGCTTGGAGAAGTCATTGATTAAATATAACAGCGAAATGGGTCACTTGAACAACCATCTTCTGCAAAAGACCCTTGTTTTGGATTTTCCAAATTTGTCTTCGTTTTCTTGGAAATCATGCCGCAAGTCGATTGTTCTATTTAATTACACGTTTTGGTAAAAAAAAATTAGTTAATTGTTTTCAACATTTTATTGCTTGGAATCCTTCTCCTTTGGATGTTATGGTAATGAAATTGACTTGACATAACCATCATTAGTAAAATCACTTTAAACCCTTTCTAAATCACTAAAATAAAGGAAATACAAATAATTAACAACTATTTACTCTATGATTCTCATTGGGTTAATTAGTCTTAAAATTAGATAAATGTGGTGCTAGAATAACATTTAGGTAGAGGAACAAGAAAAGTACATAAAAAAGGTGGTTGAGTTATGATAAAAAATAGGTCAAAATAGTGGTGCAACAAGTGGTATCATATACCTTTCATTCGCACACAATACCTTTTGTTTATGGGAAAAGAGGATGGAAAAATTCAGGTTGATTTTTGAAACTTTTTATGAAGAACTAGAAAATACATTTTAAGGAATGGATTCCTCCTTAAATAATGCCAAATTGAAAAAAAAAAAAAAAAAATTGTAACGGAGTCTATGAAGTGAATTTATTAACAATTGATAACACACAATTTTTTTAAGTTTTGTAGGAGAGAATTAGTCTTACAAAATTTATTCAAAGTTCCTACATTTTTTGTGTAGCATTTGATGAAACTAACGGTAATCCAAAAATTAGCAGACTTCATATCTTTCAATTGAGAATAATTATTTTAGGTAAACCAATTCTATTAAATCCAAATAACTAGGGGAATTTCAAAAATGGTGTCATAATAACCAATTTGAGGAAAACATGTTTTAATGACTTCAAATAACAAAAGTAATATCCCCATAAATTTTCTAGTAAACATCATAGATTAAGGAGAATAGTTGTAAACATACACATAACTCCCCAAAAAACATAAACAACCACTCCACTAAAACTATGTTGGAAGTAATGGAAGTGAAACACAAGAAATGTTAGGAAAACATATATGGGTTGGAAGAGAAGTTCAATGAGATGTTTGATAACTCCAGAAGGAAATTTATGGACAAGTTGTTGTGTATGTTAGCTCAAATTATACCAGGAGATAAAAACATGATAGCATAGAAAATTGAGATACATCAAAAAGAAAATTATAACTAAAAAATGTTTAGCCACATAAAATACTCAACATTTCTACACAGGAATATATCAATAGATAACTACATTTGGTATTTTCCTCTTAAGATGGACTTGAATAAGTTTTATGGTTCATATCCATTAGGATGGGTCACACATTTGAAATATTACATGAAACTCGAAGGTACTACTCATTAAGGGATGAAACTCAGGGTGTAGGTCCTATACTTCAATAAAAAATGATGGAAATGGAAGAAAATGATCTACATTGCATGGACTCAATTTTTTAAAGTTTTATTTCTAATTTTTGAGAAGGTGTTGATCAGGAAAAAATGACCTTTCAACATTTTAAGGGAGACCGCCCGGTGTGCAACTTAAAAAAGTTCCTTTTCCATTGAAATGGTAGTTTCGTCTGGCTCAATTGGGTCCAAGTACCCTTTCTCTATCTCTACTAGCTTGAGGTATGAATTTCACCTACCAATATAGAAGAGACATCATATAGCTTATTCTTGTTGATCAGGCAAGAAAGTGATTGTTAAGCTGACTTTATGGCCCAATCAAACCAATCTAAGGATTGCCCCTGTTTGAGGGGACTTCTAGGATGTAGAAAGTAGAACTACATGCAAAGCATAATCTAAGATGCATAAAATCCTAGACCTATCTTGATTGAAGGAAGGATTAGTACTTCTCTCAATCAAGAGCAAGATAAAAGGGTAGGAAAAAAAAGAAGAACTATGTTGAATTTGGACTTGACCAGATTCTAAATTAGCATTTCAGTAAGTAGTCAACAATAGTGTTGGAAATTGACATACATACTCGTACTTCATAAATGAAATTTAAATTTGAAGAATATGTTTTCAATAATAGAGCTAGCAATAGTATTCTACATCTGGTTACAGAAATAAATATTATTCTACAGATGAATCAGTTACAGAAAACATCAGAAAATTACAATAGTGTAGGTCCTCTGTTGTCTCTAAATCGATTCCCTGTTTACACAGATGGATCGACTCTCACTACAATAGTGTAAATGGGTCTTAACTCCTTCTATACAAACAAGTTGTCAGCTCTAGTATTACCCTTTCTCTTTTCTCTTAGATTTGAATCCCCTTCTCATAATCAGAGATGAGTATTTATACATAGTGGATATATTAACAACCTCCCTCTATTGATCTGAAATTAAACATGAACACAAAAAATTACATATATAACCATAAATAGAAATATGCAGTATAAATAACATTTCATTTCATTAATATCAAATATTGAAATATGATTACAAACATAATGAAAATAAGACTAGCTCAGCTGATGGTAGCTTATATCTGAGGAGAGATGTGGTAGCTACATGACTCAGAAATGTGTTACAATGAGGCTGAGAGGCCTATTTATTATTAATAAGAAATCGAAAACCATAAAAATCCAAAAACCTAATCCGAGGAGATGAAGTGCCGAAACTATGGGCCCTGTTTGGGTATATTGGTAAATCAACTTCCTGTGGTCGTAACTTTGGCATATGATATCCATTTAACGTGGACAATACTTCTTTAGAAATATATATCCAAGTTCTACAACTTTTGAGTGGCCAACATTAGTTGAAAATCTATGTTAGCCTCATTTTTCCCAAAAATAGTTGTTTAGGGTGTCAAAAAGGCTTTGGAAGTTGAGGACCTAAAAAACTACCAAAAATAGTAAATTGTTCTACAATTAAGGAAACTGAAAAAATGAAGGAGACAATAGTGGAGGTCCAAGTGGAATAGGTGGGTGGCCACCAACATCCACATGGATCAGTCTTTTCCCCTTAGGAAGCAATGGTCCCCCTTGCATTGAGTGCCTCCATGAGATGGGGAAACTTTTCTTGAACTTGGTCCCTAGTGAGCCACTTGCCATGGTGCATGAGTTGGTCAGCTTTGACAACCCGATATAGTTGGATATTTTTCTGGTGAGTATTCTCAACCTATATGTCCATAATCTGATCAGTGGTGCCCTGTTCCATGCAGTTTGGGTTTAACTTTATTGGTGTGAGTTGTTCTGCAATGTCTGATGTGTCCAGTAATGGTGGGAAGTATGGTCGAAGATGGTCCACATTGAACACTGGGTGTAGGTCTAGGAAGGGGGGAATGTTGAACTTAAAAGAATCGTCTCCCACAACCTTGTTAATGGTGTAATGACCATTTAATAGTGGTATGAGCTTCTGAGGGGCTCTGGTAAGGCATTCTTTCTACAAATGCAACTAAATTTTTCACCCACATCAAACTTGTGTGGCCCCTGGTGTTGATCATGTTGCTGCTTGTACTTGGAATTTGACTTCTCCAAGATGTCATGGTCCTGCTGGCAGATGTGTTGGATGTGTTCAATAAATATGGTCACTTTATAAGACTTGGACACTGCATGTGTGGATTTTGTTTGTGTAGTCACATCACACAGGACAACATAAATCAAACACAATGGTTGAATTCCTAGACTCACTTGAAAGGGACTATGGCCAATCGAGCTATGGAGAGCTCTATTATAACTGTGTTGCACATAGTGAAGACTCTCATCACAGGTTCGTGGATTCTTGGAGTTGTACATGCAGAGTATTTTCATTATCATCATATTGAAAACCTCCACCTGGCCATCAATCTAGGGATGGAAGTCCGTCGATTTGGTGAGCTTGGTGTCCAATAGTGTCTAAAGGATTGAATAGGATGTGCTCAGGTACTTGCTATCCCAATCTGATATAATGTTCTGTGGGATCCAAAAATGTACCCATACTCATTCAAAGAAGAGTTTCACAGTTTCCTCTACTGTGACACTCTTCATGCAGGACACCGATATAGAAATCTTAGAAAATTTGTCCACGACTAGAAATACATAGTCATTACCATGCTTGGTAGAAGGGAGGCCAGAGATATAATCCAGGGAGATGGATTCCCATGGCTAGATGGGAGTAGGAAGAGGAGTGTACATGCCTTACTTCTTGATGGTTAGATTGGCGATCTGAAATATTTCCCAACATCCAGTTAGAGTTTGGTCCAATAAAAGTAATTTTGTAGTACAACCATATTTTTCTGAACACCAAAGTGTCTTGCAAATCGATTGTAGTGCGCCACCCAAATTAGCTTGACACACTCGCTTGAAGGAACACAAAGGTGGCCCAAGTAGCATAATAATGCATCTTGGAGGTGTAAATCAGGAAATTGCTTTCCATCTAATAGCATTTGGTATGTGGAGGCAAACTATGGATCATTTTTGTATAGTTGTGACCATCTAGAGCTCTCGTCGCCACAACAATTGGGAACAATAGTCAGTGCTGCAATTGGGGGTCGTTTAAGGTAGTTTACAACATTATTGGTGTTGCCATTTTTGTATTTAATGTTCAAGTGGAATTGTTGCAGATATGTAGACCACTTCTGATGCCAATGGTTTTGCAGCTTCCCTTGTGTTTGTATAAAAAAAAGAGGTCAGTGATTGATGTGTATGATCATCTCCTTCCCCAGAATGTAATGCTTCTATTGCCTGCAACCCTCCACAATGGAATACATCTCTTTATCATAGGCGGGTTACTTCTTAATTGTATCAGAAAGTGTCTCACTATGATAGGCCATTGGATTCCTATGTTGGTTGAGGACTACACCAATAGCATGGTCTGAGGCATTTGTCTCGATTTCAAATTGTTGTTGTAGGTCTGGAAGTGTGACTACCGGTGCATAGAAAATTCAGTGCTTCAAATCAACTAATGCCTTCTGATGGGACTCAGACAAGGAAAAATTTTCTTTCACCCCGCCCTTAGTAATCTGACTCAAAGGCCAAGTGATACGGGAGAATCCCAACATGAACCTCCAATAAAAATTTGCAAGGCCCAAAAACATTTAGAGCTCTGTTAGTGTCATCGTTGATGGCGAATCACAAATGAATTAGATCTTAGTTGGATCCACATGCATGACATGCTCATCTATGATCTAACCCAAATATTCGTCTTGGTTCATACCAAATGTGTGATTATCCAAGTTGGCACACAATTTGTGTTGTTGAAGGCTTTGAAGGAACTTCCAAATCTGTTGCAAGTGTTCTTCCCAACTCTTCTTGAAGATGAGGATGTAATCCAAATAAACAACCATGAATGACCTGGTGAAGGGCCGCAAGATGTCATCCATTAGTCTCATAAAAACAGCAGGGGAATTTGGCAACCTGAAGGGCATAACCAACCATTCAAAAAGGCCTTCCTTGGATTTCAAGGTGGTCTTCCATACATTTATGGGCTCTTTTGGAACCTGGTGATAGCCATACTCAAGATCGATCTTCCCAAAATATTTGGCCCCCTTGATTTGGCTCAGAAGGTCATTAATCCATGGGATTGGATATCTTTTCCTAAAAGTGATTTTGTTTAGTGCCTGATAATAAACACAGAGCCTCCAAGTCTTATCTTTATTATGTACAAGTACAATAGGGCTCCCACAAGGCAAGGAACTTGGTCGGATGTGCCCTTTTTGTAGCATATCTTGGAATTTCCACTTAATCTCATCATTTTCTAGAAAGGAGCGATGATATATTAGCTCATTAGGTAGAGGTTCTCTAGGAGTCAAATTGATGGAATGCTTGACCTTAAAGTGCAAGGGTACCCTTGTGGGTGAGGAGAACATGTCCTTGCATTCTTCCACGACCGTATCCACTTACTTATGTTGCATGGAGGAATCCTTCCTGGGGACCATGGATGTGGCTACAATCTTCCACTCACTTTGAGAGTGATTTAGAAAGAAAAAAAGTTTCCAAGTCTAGGAGATGATCTTACTGCATTTCTTAGTAGATATCAAAGAGATGGTCATAGGCGGGCTACCTTTGGTATCCTACATAAATTACTACCCAAAGAAATAATAACAGAGCGGGGTCTAGACTCATATACAACATGTCACTTTCATAAGTATGGTTGTCCTAATAATACATCACAATCTTCAAGAGGAGAAGCATTACACAGTACCCCATCTATGAAGTGCTTGATGTTGTAGGGAAGGTGGCAATGTTGGCTGACATGAAGATCTTGTCCTTGTTGAAGCCACCTAATGGTGTATGATTGTGGATGTACTTTAGTGGGTTGGCCTAGTTGCTTCATAACCTCTACTAAAATGAGGGTCTTTTAGCTCTCGATGCCGACAATGAATTGTAGTGGAGAACAATTCACCCACATCTGTGAATGGAATAGTTGTCCCCCCTCTTGATCTTCAGGTCAAATCTTCTAAATCATGGTGGTAGCCATAGTCGCACTGGGCTTCATGTCAATGACATACTTCCCTTTGTCATTCATCTTATCGGGTTCCCACTCAGACTTGGAACATGTGTCTAACTCAAAATCCTTAAACTCGACCACCAGCGACTGTAGCAATTCCCACTGAAGATCAACAAATGATGCAATATACTAAAGCAAAAAATACACGATCTACTTCTACAACAAACTTTCAAAAGCTTAATCGAATTTGAGCAAGATCAAATAGAACACATGTAACAGATGAAGAGAAATCAATCACACATGAAACGCAGAAGAATACTCTGGGGAAAGCCACAACTAAAAACCCTAATCTCTGTATTATCATACAAGTGGAAATATGTCCAAATTACACAAAACTTTAGCTCTCAAGCTATCCAACTTTTAGTACAATTCCTCTGCTACTCATAGACAGTCAAAGGCTTCTTAGAAACCTTCTCCTCTACCCTCCGAGACTCCTATTTCCTTGTGCAGTTTGTTCTGGGTCCTCAAGCTGCCACCTTTGTGTAATAATCCCTCACACACTCCTCTGACCTCTGAAATAACTGCACAAACCTGAAGGAGATAATTCCTTCTTCATGGATGAGTTTCCTATATAGGAAAAATCCTCTGACTGATAGTACATGATCCCTTCCTCTGATCTCAACTGTGTCTCTATCTAAAGTGACATGCATGAGTTATTTATGAGAGAATATTCAGTTATCTGAAGTGTAGTAGTTACATGCATGCATGCATTAACTAACTGAACTCACAATTAATTCAACAAAATATTTGAATTAATCTAACTGGACTTGACTCAGTTAATTGAGCCAACTAATTACAACTCAATATTACAACTCATCCTTGTGTCTTTAACTGATGGACAAATTCCTCAATTAATGAAGAAATCGTTGCATGTCCCCACATAGACTTCATGCTTGTTTTTCTATAGCTAATTAACTCAAGATGAATTAATTAATTATTTTACAAACAACTGCTATGATCAAATTCAAATTTTAATTCTCTATTTTATTTCAGGGACTAACTAAAATAGGAATCCATCTCGAAATGCTATTTATAGCAATGTTATTTTTAGCACTTCAATTTTTCATTCCTTGTTGCTCTGTCCAACACTAGTACCCGAACTACTATTTATAGCAGTGCTACTTTTAGCACTTCTATTTTTAGCATTTCTTGTTGCTATTTTCAACACTCCCTCTCAACAAGAAAGGCATTCAATTCGAACCCACCTTGAACCTTTGGAATGTTCTGCATGCAACACTTCTCCCAAGTTTTGTTGCTCCAGCAACTCTAGAAACAAAAAAATCTCCCAACTGACCTCTCTATTGGGCTAGAAACATGCTTTGATGCTAAAGCTCTATCTGCCACTAGCAATTGCTCCCTCTTTGACCTTTGAGCTGATGCAACACTCCATGCATCTCGCACCATTGCACACCTCTTTGTGCCATCTTGCACTGGTGCAACACTCTTGTGCCTCTCGCATTGTTGCAGCCTGCTAGCTCTACACTGCCTTGGGACTCCTGCATTGTAGCTCTCTCTACCACTCCATCCACATCTGTCTCTACCCAATCAACCAGTCTTGCTACTCCTCGTCGGGGCTCTTGGGATGATCACTCCACATTGCCCCACCTCCTACCTGGAGGTATGGATGCATGTGATCCCTCTGCCCACCTGGCTCAAAATTTCCCCCTACTGGAGGTCTCAGCATGAGTAGATTTCTCTACTCGATCTCCTCTCAGCTTCTCTAGTTGTGGCTACTCCACAACCTCCTAAATTTTCTTCACTAATTGTGGCTCCTTCACAATTGTCTGAGACTTCTTCTCATGCTGCATGTTTAGAGGTAATTTACCCTCCCCCTCAACCACCAAGTCTCTTACCTTTGCCTTGCTCCTCAAGGCTTTGCATGCATCTTGTACCTCAAGTGCATACAGGTTCTTGGCTAGCACACCAATCTATTTCATCTTTCCCTCCGTCATGAAATTTTATGAAAAAATAGCTGATTTTAAATCAGTGATATCTCCCTCACCTGAACTCTGATTCAACTGTTTTTTTTTTAATTTGGGTATTTTTCCACAAGGAATCTAGATCTACTATTTTTTTTTAAATCGTGCACAAAAATTTACAGATCTTCTTTGAAAACTCACGGCCCAATTTTTTTATTTTTTATTTGTTTTACTTTGATTTCTCTTCTTCTGAATATGTTGTTCACAGCTCTGATAACCTTTTCTCTGATACCATTTAAAAATTCCCATTGTAGATCAACAGATTATGCAATATACTAAAGCAAAATACACGATCTACTTCTACAACAAAATTGCAGAAGCTTAATAAAATTTGAGCAAGATCAAATAGAACACATATAACAGATGAAGAGAAATCAGTCGCACATGAAACACAAAAGAATACTCTGGGGAAAGCCTTAGCTAAAAAACCTGATCTTGTAAGTGGAAATATGTCCAGATTACACAAAGCTTTAGCTCGCAAGTTATTCAACTATCAGTACAATCCCTCTGTTGTTCATAGACAGTCAAAGGCTTCTCACAAAACTTCTCCTCTACCCTTGTGTAGTTTCTCCTGGGTCCTCAAGCTACCACCTGTGTGTAATAATCCCTGACACACTACTCTGACCTCTGAAATAACTGCACAAACTTGAACGAGATAATTCCTTCTTCATGGATGAATTTCCTATATAGGAAAAATGCTCCAACTGATAGTACAATGTCCCTTCCTCTGATCTCAACTGGGTCTCTGTCTGAACTGACATTCATGAGTTATTTATAAGAGAATATTCAGATATCTGAAATGCAGCAGTTGCATGCATGCATTAACTAAATGAATGCACAATTAATTCAAAAAACTATTTGAACTAATATAACTAGACTTGACTCAGTTAGCTGAGCCAACTAATTACAACTCAATCTTACAACTCATCCTTATCTCTTTAACTGGTGGACAAATTCCTCAATTAATGGAGAAGCTGTTGCATCTCCCCACATAGACTTCATGTTTGATTTTCTACAAGTAATTAGCTTGATGAATTGATTAATTATTTAATAAACAGCTGCTAAAATTGAATTTGAATTTTACTTTTCTATTTTACTTCAGGAACTAACTAAAATAGTAATCCATCCAGAAATTCTATTTATAGCAATGCTATTTTTAGCACTTCCATTTCTCATTCCTTGTTGCTATGTCGAACACTGGTACCCAAACTATTATTTATAACAATGCTATTTTTAGCATTTCTAGTTGCTATTTTTAATAGTGACTTCTTGGCCCAACACTACTTGTATTGTGAGTGGAGCTATTATGGAACTCACACCAATTTCCCATGTGCTTCTTTGTCTTCGTGGTGTTGTTATTTGTTTGCGACTTCGACAGGTTATCCTGGGTCTCAGTGTCTTGGATTTTCCCTTTGATCTGCAGTTTGGGGGCTCCATTCCCTTGCTTCGGATTCACTAATCCAAAGTCTCACATTTTCTGTTTAAACTTATGCTCAAGATTGACAACATATTCATATGTCGTTTCGAGTGAGGATATGTCAACGAACTCCATCTCATACTAGATGTACCTTTATAGGTAGCCATGACACATGAGTATTAAATGTTTCTTAGAATGATTAATAGCCAACTTCGTGCAAAGGGTATGAAAAAAATTGGTAAACATTGGCAAGTCTTGGGCCCTTCCCTGCCGCAGCATGGTCCACTTTATGTATTTATCCTCATAGCTCCCTACAAGGTAGTACTACTCCTTGATGTCATCTCGGAAAAAATTATGAGTGGATGCAGCCGAAAATAGTGAGGGTGTAATTTTTTCCTTCTTCTCACTATGTTTCCCACTAGTCCTTGATGTGGGGGTAGACCTTGAGAAGTGAAAAAGTAATATTTTAACTGCTGGAAATATCATGAACAGAAAAATATCCTTCTAACAGATTTAACGATTTATCTATGGCGTCCGCATCTATCTAACCCTAAAATATGTGGATGTCAAAGTTAACTTGTACCTTAAGGGGCATGGTGCTTCCAAAGTAGCTGCTGGAACATGATGTGTCACCCTTGGGAAGCCCCTGAAGGATCTAGGCAAATTTTTCCATCATTTTCATTCCTTTATCGCTTAATGGCTTCTTTGAGCAAGATTTTGAAAGGATCTCCATCCCCCTCGAGTTTCTTATCTTGTGCCATGGGACACCGTCACGATTTATGAGGCTAGTCTTCCAAGGGTTCAACTAGTTTGAGCCCTAAATCCTTATATCCCAACCTTGTTGGGGACATGCAAGGAAAAATAGAGAAGGAGTAGACTGCTCTAATACCACTGATCTAAAATTAAATAGGAATGCAAAAAATTACAGATATAACCATAAATATAGAGAGGTAGTAGAAATAACACTTCATTTCATTAATAACAAATACTAAAAGGGGTTGACAATTAGGTGGTATAGTGTTGCAATGGTTGTATGGTGGTATGCTATGAAAATTTTGTGAGTTGTGTTATATTGAAATGTTCTAGTACTCAATCACAATACACCATCTTTGGCGATTCATGTCTACAACTTAAGGAAGGTCTGAAGTTGGCAGCGAGTTCATTTGTAGGGTTCTATGGTAGGTTGTGTAGGGGGGAGTGCCACTCTCTCCTATAGTCAAGCTGTCACGGAGGGTGGAAAAACGACAGGAGGGAAGTAGTTCAAAACACCAATGGGGAAGAGTTCAGTAACAAGAGGCAAGGAAACAAAGGGAAGTAATGAGATCCAAAATCAAGAAGAGAAACATCAAAAAGTGAATCAAGAAAGGGAGAAAGAAGGCAGCGGTAGGCAAGTCCCTCATACGAAAACTACGGGAGTCTGCAAACCCATATCAAGCATCATCCCCAGGGTCATATTAAGTGATCCAACGATTCAAGCGTACAAGGACCATATGAGAGAGAATGCGATCATCTGCAAGTTTATGGGGTTATGGTCAATAGAGAAAGATTTACACATCTGGATCAAGAGCCATTGGGAGCCCAAGGGAGAAATACATCTACATCTGGGTTCTAAGGGATTCTTCATGGTGGTGTTTGCGAATTTGGAAGACAAAGATAGAGTGTTTGAAAGGGGACCTTACCTCTACGCTGCGACAAGGCTCTACATGAGCCCTTGGATGATGAACTTCGTTCCAGAATGTGAAACATTCACATCTATACCACTTTGGATCAGATTGTTAACTACCTCTAGACTACTGGCAACCAGAGTCCTTGAAAGCTATCGGCAACAAGATGGGGAATTTTCTAAAAATATCATAGGCAACTCTCAAAGGTAAATATACCTCCTTCGCCTGAATATGTGTGGAAATGGATCTACCTAGAGCCTTTCTGGAAGCAATAATCTTAGAAGTATATGATGAGGAATGGGTGCAAATGGTGGACTATGAGCACATACCATTCAGATGCTGCAAATGTCATGAACATGGACATCTATCCAGGGATTGTCCCATAAATAAGATAGAAAGCAATGGGAAAACCTCTGTGGACAAAGATCATGAGGGTTTTACCAAAGTTGGGAGCAAAGGGAAAGGGGGTAAAAGATCTCATAAGAAGGTGATTGAAGACAAAAAGATAAGACATAATAGTTTCCAAATCCTAGAGGAAGTGGAGGAGAACATAGAGACAACCCAGATTAAGGAGAAAGTCCCTACGGTGTAGGATATGGAAGCTGAAATGGAGGATATCCCAGTTAACAACTAGCAGACAAAGGGGATGCAAATCTGCATGGAGAGCAGGAAGGACCATGAGATGTCCCCAAGTGAGGTAGGCATGGAGGATCATGAACTACAAGAGATTCTAGACAGGGAAAATCTGGATCTAGAACAATTTCTGGAGCAAGGAAAGAACAAAGGAGTGGACTCATTGCCAAAAGAAGACTATGATCAATTCCAACAACTCTATCTATGGAGGACACAATCGAAAGGAAATGGTGTGAAAAGAAACCATGAAAGGCAAGAGCAAAGTGGGATCAAAATGATGGAGAACCCGCAGGCACTATCTCCAAAAAACTCAGGAAGGAAAAGGCAGAAGGAACTACTAGCATAATGTGGGAAACTACTGATTAACTCAAGTAATATGAGAGATCTTACCAACTATTCTTTTACCAACCTTTCTTGATGAAGCTTACAACCTAGAATATTAGAGGTTTAGGTAGTAAATGGAAACAGAGAAATCTAAGAAATAGAATAAAAGAAGTAAAACCATATATGGTATTTATTCAGGAGACAAAATGTTCAATGGAGAAAATAAGAGAAATTCACAACAAATGTTTAATCAAGTATTATTATTGGAGGTTAAAGAAAATAACTTTGCAAATGGGATTCTTACGTTGTAGGATCCATAGAAATTAGGAATCCTGGACGCTAAAGCATCCTAGAACTATCTTTCCTTGGTTTGTAGCCCTGTAGGGGATAAGGAGACTTACATGGTAACTAATGTGTATGGTCATCAATAGCAATCAGATAAAATCAGGCTTCTCACCTCCTTGGAAGGTCTTAGAGCTTTCTATCCCAACATTCCCTAGATACTAGTAGGGGATTTCAAGATGATAAGATCTCTTTCGGAAAAAAATGGAGGCATGAGATAGCTTGGTAGGGACTCTTAAGCCTTCCAAGATTTCCTCATGAACATGGGACTGGTGGAAACAGAGACTATAAATGGAACCTTCACTTAGAACAATAAAAGAGGAGGGGTTGCCCAAGTAGCATCAAAATTGGATAGGTTTATCATCTATGAGGATCTCATACTCATATGTTCAGCATTTACAGTGTCCATTCTGCCCTTTGGGGGCTCAGATCACTGTCCTGTTCAGCTAGATGCTTCCCTTATGGTCACTCCAAGGAATAGGCCTTTCAGATTCAAAAATGCTTGGCTCTCTCACCTTAATTTCACCAATAACATTGCCACTTGGTGGAAGGAGGATTTGAATATTCAGGGTACCAAGATGTACATGCTCCAGCAGAGACTGAAACATATCAAATCCAAACTTAAGGACTGGAACAAAAATGAATTTGGGGACATCATCAAGGCTAGGAAAAGTATGGAATAGAAACTCTAGGAAATCAATTAGATCAACATCACAGAGGGCTTCAATGAGGAAAGACAAAAACCTAACTGATTCTCTACAGAAAGAATGGGATGAGTTTTTCCTTCAAGAGGAAACATTTTGGAGACAAAAATCTAAAATCCAATGGATCAAAGAGGAAGAAAGGAACACCAAGTTCTTCCAAAAATCCACTTTGGCCCATAGGGCACATAACAGAATCACAAAGCTAAAGGATTCTCAAGGGATTGAGCTTGTTGCACACAAGGACATGGAAGCGACCCTAATACGCCACTTCTCTGACATTGCAATGGAGCCAATGGAAGATAGAACCAGGTACATTGACAAAATCACTCAGCACGTTCCCAAGTTGGTCACAAGGGAGAATAACCACAATCTCAATAGGCTAGTCTCAGAAGAGGAGATCAATGAGGTAATCAAGGAAATGAAAAATGGAAAGGCTCCAGGCCCAGGTGGTTTCAATGTTGATTTCTTCAAAGCCTGCTAGGATATAGTTAAACATGACATCCTTGAGGTGGTGGAAAACTCGAGACAACATAAAAAGGTTTTGAAAGCTTTGAATGCGACCTTTATAGATTTAATCCCCAAAAAGGAGAACGCTATTACTCCAGAGGGATATAGGCCCATTGCCTTATGTAATGTGGTGTATAAATTATCTCCAAAGTGATAGCCAATAGACTCAAGCCACTGCTACCTTCACTCATCTCAGAAGAACAAACAGGCTATGTGGAAGGAAGACAGATTCTAAATAATATCATCCAAGCACATGAGGTGGTTCACTCTCTCAAAAGCAACAAGCAAGCAAGCATGTTGATTTGATTGGACCTTGCGAAGGCCTATGACAAACTCAACTAGTCTTACATTAGATCCATTCTAAAAGCCTATGGATTTGACCAAAATTGGATAAGATGGGTCATGGAACTTGTCACCTCAACCAGTTTCTCCATTCTACTCAATGGAGCTCCCTCCAACACTTTTACACCTTCCAGAGGACTCATGCAAGGGGATCCGCTTTCTCCCTTCCTCTTTGTCCTCATGATGGAAGGACTTGGGAGGGCAATCAAATTGGCAAATGTTGAAGGCAGAATCTAGGGGATTAAGCTTACCCTGAATGGAGAAGCTAATACCCATCAACAATTTGTGAATGATACTATGTTGTAGGGCATAACCACAGTTAGGGAAGCAAGGGAAATCAAAGAGATCTTAAACAATTTTCTATGGAAGGAGGCACAGAGGTAAGCCAAAACAAGTCCAAAGTTTTTTTCTTTAACACTAATATTGTTATACAGAGAAACATCACCAGGATACTTGGTTTTCAAAGGGAGCAATTGCCTTCCAAATATTTGGGAATTTCTCTCACTGACAAACCTCTATGTAAGCAAATTTGGTAATTGATTTTAAATAGACTTTGAGATAGAATCAATAATTGGACTTGTCGTGCTTTAAACTTAGCAGGAAGACTGGTGCTCACTCAGGCGGTTTTGCAGGCCAATCCGATTTTTATGTTTGCATCTATCCCTGCACCACAAGGCATTAAGAAACAAATAAGAAGCATACAAAAAAACTTTCTTTGGGGCAAAGGGGAAAAGAAAAGTAAGTGGGCTCTAGTTGCCTGGGACAAGCTGTACAAACCCAAAAGCCATGGTGGTTTGGGGCTGGAGGATCCAGAAACTCTAAGTAAAGCTTCAAGTACCAAACTATGGTGGCATTGGATCAAGGAGCCAAGAGCACCCTGGGCCAAGCTCTAGATGCAAAATTATGCTAGGCACTGGTAGGAATAGGATCACATCATAATGACTAGTCAAATCAGAGCCTCTCACATCTAGAACCTTCCTTGGGAGAACAAAATTATTGTTCAACAACACTATTTCTAGGAAATTAGAGCAGTGGATCGAGCTCGCTTCTAGGAGGACAGCTGGCAATAGGAACCCATCATAGACAGGAATGAATTGTCAGCACTCAAGAGAGACACAGAGAGAAAAGATCTTTTACTAGTAAAATATTTTTGGGATCAGGGGAGGGAAAAGGAAAAATGGAGAAAATGGAAGAACCTAAGTTATAACAAGGAGAGCCCTTTGAAGCCTTTGGCAAAGGCTCTAGATAAGAATTTAGAGTAGAGAAGGATTTTGGTCTCCTCCTTACCTGACCAATTAATATGGGGAAAGAATAATGAAGGCAACTTTAATCTCAAAGAGGCCAAAAAAGCAATCACAGGTTTCAACTCTATAAATGCTAAGAAAGTTTGGTAGGATTTGTGTCAAACTCCTCAGTGGACAAAAATAAAACTTTTCATTTGGTTGGTTCTTCAAAGGAAAATTCTCACATGGGAAAACCTTCTTAAGAAAGGTTTCATTGGTCCCTTTAAATGTCACCTTTGTGGCTCGCAGGAGGAATTGATCGAACACCTTCTAAATCCCTATTCTCTTTCTTCTAAAATTTGGTACTAGGGGGTCTCTAGCTTCAGACAGACTGATAGGGATAGGCTCAACATATCCAATACTTTAACAAACTGGAGAAAGAACTTCTCAGACAATGAAACCATTAACAAGGCCTCGATGCTTTCTCCAGGTTTTGTCATTTGGAATATTTAGAAAGAATGGAATAGGAGGATCTTCAACGACAAAAACAAGGAACCCCTACTCATCATCAATCAGATTTTGAAGCAGCTCAAGGAAATAGTTAGGAGCATTCTGAGAATAAACCCCTCAAATCCTCCGCTTCCTCATGAGGTGCACATTCTTACCAATCTAGATCTTCTATCCCTCTTCCCTCTAGGAGTAAAGAAGAATGTGAGAACTATAAACACTAGTGATTAGGGATGGCAACCCCCTCCTCAGGGCTTCTTCAAAGTCAATATTGATGGAGCCTCTAAGGGCAATCCCGGGGAAACAGTCTTCGGGAATGTCATCAGGGATCTCGAGGGGCTGACAAAGTACATATTCCATGGCCACCTGGAAAAAGGTACCAATAACATGGCTGAGCTTTTAGTGCTAGACTAATGTATGGATATCCTAGTGGAAACAAATTTACAAAATGTTATAATTGAAGCAGATTCGGAACTGGTCATCAAAGCAGCCAAGAAAATTCAAAATGGGACCTCGCCAGACAATGTGTCGAAGCATTGGAAGCTTCTGCAGGTGTTTCATTACATCCAATCACAATTACGAATCCTTAAAACAATAAGATTCGTCCATGTTAGGAGGAAGGCTAATATGCTGGTAGATAGGTTGGCCAATGAAGGAGCGGCTAATAAAGACATGGATTTGCAACATCCATGGGATTTACTTCCTGCAGGGAAATCACGGGAAGACTGTGTCACTCTGGCTAATACAAGTTGCAGTTTGTTGATGGACAGGGTTGAAACTAGGGGTAGGGGTGGTGAGGATATTACCCATTTTGTTCATGGGATGATGGTTGTAGGCTTGGAGGCGAACAATGATAGGATTTGGGCTCATGTGGCTTAGTGGGTCTTTTATGGCAAATCCTTTTGGACAGTTTGGATAGACCAGATGCAGCTTGGCCAACAAGTTTGCGCGATTGATCTTCTTTTGGCGGTCTTGCAAACACAAACCCACAAGTGGTTTATCGCACAGGCTCTTTACAATATTTGGTTTTGTGGGAGGAGCATGCGATTCCACTCAGACCATGACGCGTGGCATCGGGATGAGAGAGAAAACTTCTCTCATTGTGTGGTTAACCCCCGTGCATCTCAACTTTACGATATTGTTGAGGGGTGTTCGATCGAGGAGCCTCCTTCAATGGATAGGATTAATAGAGTTGGTTACTCAAAGGGGATGACGCTTGGCTTACCACCAGGCCTCTTGGTCTGGCATTTCTCGCACTGACCTTTGGTCCAATTCCTTGTCATCTTTGGTGGGGATTGCTCATCCTTGTTGCTTGCTGAACTCTTGCTGGTCATTGGAATTTTGGTCTTGTTCCCATTTTCTCTTAGGACTCTCATTCTAAGAGGGGCTGAAGTTAGCGCTTCTTTGGCCCAAAGGTTTATTTCCTTTTTCTTCCTTGCCACCTAAATTTCTGGGGATGTCTGTACATATTGTAACTTACTTTGATCAATATAAGGTTCATCTCTTACTTAGAAAAAAAAAACAAATACTAAAATATGCTTACAAACAGAATGGAAATAATACTAGCTCTCGCAATGGTAGCTTATCTATGAGAAGAGATGTTGTGGATACATGCCTATGAATTGTGTTACAATGAGGCTTGGAGGCCTATTTTTTATTGGGAAAGAATGGAAAACCCTAAAAATCCAAAAATCTAACCCTAGGAGATGAAGCGCCGAAACTATGGGCCCCATTTGGGTAAATTGGTACATCAACTTCCTGGGGTCATACCTTTGGCATACGATCTTCGTTTGATGCACACAATACCTTATTAGAAAGATATATTTGAGGGCTACAACTTTCAAGAGGCCAACATTGGAAAAAAATTCCATGTGGGCCCCATTTTTCCAAAAACTCACCATTTAGGGCCTCAAAATGGCTCTGGAAGTTCAAGACTTGAAAGCTTGCCAAAACTAGTAAACTTTGCTCCAACTAAGGAAACTGAAAAAATGAAAGACATAGTGGTGAGGGTCCAAGTCGAATAGGTAGGTGGCCACAAACATCCACCTGGATCATCTATTTCTCAACAACTAAGTTAATTAAATTTATATGGCTTTAATTGTAATTCTGGCCAAAATGAACATGAGTACAATTGAACAGATTGTCTAGTCTGGTTTGGGAAGATAAGGATGATCACACTTGTCTCCTGCTTGTTTCAAATCGATAGGTTAAATTACATGCGAGGAACAAATAATTGAACTTATTTATTTTATTACAATATCCCTTTACCATCTGGAGGAATTTCGTTGGCACTATAAGGAGGGTTTGTTTTAAATTGTTTGCTAAAGCTTATTGTAGAAATTTAAACTTTGAATTACGCTTTCCTCCAAAAAAGCCCCTGGAGATGTTTTAGTGTATCACAATTAAATATTATTCCAATCAAGGGATTTAAAACATTGTTAAAGGTAAATTTCAATGGTAGGTCATCTGCCTTCAATCACCTTTTTCAATTCATTTCAAATTCAAAAAAATTTAATTGATGAGGTTGATCTTGGCAAGATTTTGACATATACTTTGATAGGTAAAGAAAAACTCTGGAGTCTTTCACTTCCAGTTGCCTCAGTACATAGATGGGATGAGTTTTCATCGATGTTCCTTTTAGGCATTTCAATGATACAACTACAAAAATGTGTGCAAACAACTACTTGAATTACATAGGAAATAAGGTGAGCCCTTGGATCAATTTTCAATTAAATTTAAATTGAGATTAATGATTTTTAAATCCAATGACTTAACTCCTAAGCATCAATTAAATAGTTGGTTTAACTTCTCTTCCTTGTAATTCTAATGAAGAATCACATACCAAGGAAGACACTAATAAAATTATTTATGACAATGAAAAAATTGAACTCTGCTCTTCTTCATCTTCAAAAAATGTTTTAATTGATTCCAAATCCTCAAATGAATCTGTTTTGAAAGTGAAAAATATAGCAATTCAAACACTTCCTCTCATAGTCATAATGTTTTCAATGATTATAAATAAACTTGGATTTCTCAATCCTACAATGATAATGTACCTTATTGTTGTTTTAACCTTGAGGATAATAATGATTTTAAATTCATAATCATTTGTAAAAAGGAAATCTTTGTAAACGAACTTCAACTATGTTGTAACATAATTAACATATATGTATATTACAAATTACCTTTCTCTCATTCTTTTCAATTTATTTCTTCGTTGAATTTTATTTTTCGTTTCATGCACACACTATGTTGGCATTATGAGCTTCATAGTATGAGACTCTAATCAAATACATTAATCAACATATTTGAAAATCCATTCTAGAAAATTGAATCATAAACATTGGATACTTATAATTTTGACGTTCTATTTTATTATTATAAGTGGCCAATTTGTTTTTTATTTTCAAATTGTTTTTTCACATATTTTGATATTTATAATCTCACTAACAAAACTTTTTGGTAAGGTATGTAATCTATCTCGAAATATTTTACATTATTATCTATTCATTTCAAAGGAAGATTTTTAGTCATTCTTTACAAGAAAAACTTTGATATTTAAAGATTTATCATCTAATACTAGTTTGTTGTTTCCTCTTTCTCTAAATTATTTTCAAATATATGAATCACATCCTTATCTTGATGATCCTATAGACAGATGTTTGGAAGAATTTCAAGGAAGATATTTTGGAAACAAATTTCTTCTTGTACATACATTAGCATTAGATGCATATAATATATTCAATTTTATTTCTATTGGTATATTTATGATTTTGTTACTGATGTTTTATTTACACATTCTTGCAGACAATAAGATGCTTGAATGGTTACATTGGAAGCACGACTTTACTTAGTGTTAGTCTAGTTTTTAGATTAGGATTAGGTGTAGTTTAACGACTAGTTTAAATTAAATAAGAATTTTTTTTTGAACTTTGGTAAATACATGGAAGAATATAAATATTCATCAAGTAAAGATATGATCAAATTCACCCAGGTACACATTTACATGTTTATTTCCATGTGTTCTTAGTTTTCTAGAATTTGTTTTCTCTTTTAGTGATTTTTTATTTATTTCTTATTTTGAAAGGTATTGGCTTGAGTTAGGAGATCAAATTTTAGCAATAAAGTAGTTGTGACAAATCTGAATGCTAAAAGGAGAAATTTTTAAAAACTCATTCCGGAGGATTTCCTTTACCTATGAGTTTTTCTTATCATACTAATTATTCTCTTTCGAGATATGTTTATTCAAAGTTACATGTTTTAAAGAAAGATTTGATAAAGGGAATTATATTCCTGTTAAATTCTCATATGAAAACTTCAATCACAATCCTCCATTTAGTTAGAGAATTTATTTAAATCATTTGCATGACATAACACAAAGAACATAACAAGATCTTTATTGCTTATATCAAGATATTTATTTTATCTTGTTTCACTCGAGTTTTCCTTATTTCATGATTTTTCTTACAGTAAGTTTTCTTCTATTTTAATTCCCTTTTTATTTGGATAGCTTTTTCTCTTGTCTCTTGGTTGGATTTGTTTCCACAATATTTCTCTGTCCCTTTTTGCAATCCCCTTGTGTGCATATTTCAACTTTGTTTGGGATTAATCCTGGTGATATTACCAAGATTTTAATTGGAGGGCCTTTTCCACAAATGTTTGGTTAATACATGGGAACCTTTTACTCCTATCTAATGGAATCCATTAGTAAAAGGAAGAATAAATGGAAGATCATTAAACTTCTATTTTTCAGGCTCATATGGAAATTCTGACATCATTATATTCTATTAGTATTTGAATTATCTCTTATCTTAATACACATATGAAAACTACTTCACAATAATCCATATCGTAAAACATATACTAGAGTTACAAAAGAAACACACCAGGTTAGTATTCTATAACTCTTTCAGGTCATCCCCATCTCTTAAGGAGAGGAATTGTCTGCCCATCTATTAGCAAAAATTATTGGAGTATATATTAAAAGTTGTGTGAAAAACCTAAAACATAGAGGTTCTCCATAATGAAGCAACCTTCCATGATCATGGGCTTTGATTGCTATGACATTATTGTATCTGGTCACCAAGCCAGCATAATGGCTCACAAAACTTTACTATAATACAAGATGTTTCATCATGAGACAGCTTGTTCATGACTATCAATGCTTGTGAATGTCATTTTCAATATCTGGTTACCAAGCCAGGATAATGGTTTCCAGAGTTATTAATGAAATATGTCTTCTCTGAAATACTAAATAGTAGATGAGATGCCGACATTCCATTGGGTTAAAAAGATAACCCTATCGAGGCTATGGATCCATGATGGTAGTAATGGCTCTACCTGTGACAATGAGAGATCATCGTTCTTACTAATCACAATGCTAAACTTTTTCCCTTTAGTTTATCCTGTCATTAAATTATGTTAGGTCCCTATAATACTAGTGTATTCCCTCATCGTTATTAGCGTAGCCCCCTTATTATTATTTTTGTACTACATAGAAGCCCACTATTCCCTCATTGTTATTAGTGTATCCCCCTTATTGTTATTATTTTGACCCATAGAATCCAACTATTGTTGTTGTGATGCCCTTACATTATTATTGTTATGTCAACTTTGGTTATACTGTGACCTCTTAGACTCTATATACTGAAAGGAGTTTGTGTCATTTGAATGAGCCAATAATTGTTCATTTTTATAATGTAAAGTAGGTTTCTACCTCAAATAGGCTTATTTCTAAGTCGTTGATCTATATTTTCTATTTTTTTATTCATTGGTTTCATAAAATTTGGTATCACAACTTTGGATTCTAGGGTTTTATCACTCCAAATAGGTCATCGTGGAATTTTTGCTATAACTTTTTCTCTACGAAGTTTCAAAAGCTAAAACAAAAACAAATTTGAGCCAAAATTTCTCTGAACCATGGGTCCAAATGTCAAATCTTGTCGCTCTATATTTTCAGAGATATGATCTTAGGAAGTTGGGGTTTTTGCAAGCTCCAAAATTCCATCTCAAACTGATCATCTTGGAATTTTTCTATAATGTTTTTCTATGAAGGTTCAATCTTGGATCTAAATTTCGAATCTTGCTTCGCTATATTTTCAGGGATATGATCCATGGAAGTCAGGGTTTTTGTAGGATGTCAAATTACATCCCAAATAGGTGACCTTGGGAAAACCGTCATAAATTTCTCTCCGAGTATCAGGTTTAAATTACGTAAGAAGTTACACAAATAGGATAGGTTGTGCTTTTCGGTGTAGAATTTATTGGTCTGAAGGTGGAAACAATGATACGTGGAACCTCATACAAGTCTTCTCTACGGAAGAAGTCTATAATCAGGCTAGTGTGTTAGATTTACCCTAACTCTTTATTGGAGACTCCAATCTTGATCAGACATGTGGGGTTCAAAAGCAGTTTCATATATATACCATAGGGCGAAATTGTAGACCTTTGAAATCCAAAACTACAGAGATACAACATATTCAATATCGAGCTCCTACGAAGCAAAAAACAAATGGTGTGTAGTCTTTTTAAAAATTTTCATAAGTTTCGTTTGAAAATTTAGTTTGAATTGGTTCAAAAGGGCATAGTGAAGCAAATTTATCATTAATTCATACCTCGAAGAGAGAAAATGGAAAAACCTAGTAAGAAACCAATAAGCTCCACTATGACACATGAAGAAGAGGAATAAATGCAACATGATATATCAAAATTGCAAGACCAAATGCAACCAATTTCTCTCTCAAAAAAAGTAACAAAAAATGAATTAGAAGCCATGATGAATGTTAAGATAGATGGTATAGAAAGGGACTCGGTAGTTTTGAATGATGGTTTAAAATCAGACATGGAAGAAATGATGAATGTCAAGGTAGAAGGATTGAAATAAAGTTTGGCAAAGTTGTTAGAAGAAAGGTGTCCCATTGGTGACAAGGAAATCCATGAGAATAATGATGAAGAGAAAAGAAATATCAATAATGAATTTAGAGACTCCCATGTGGGTTTTAAGAACCACCACATTCCAAAGATAGATATGAGGAAGTTTGATGGCAAGGATCCAGTAACCTGGATAATATAGATGGAGCAATATTTTGATCTACAGGATGTGAAACCCTCCCAAAAGGTATGTATTGCATCTTTATAATTGGAACCCAATCAATTTGTATGGTATAGATGGCTTCGTTTACATAAACCACTTGTCACCTGGTAATTTTTTACAGAATAAATGATAGAACATTATGAAAATAGAAAGAGAAACACCTTCTTTAGGAAATTGATAAATCTCAAACAAAAGGGTTCAATGGCAGAGAACATTGAAGACTTCCAAAAATTGAATATTAGGGTAACCGATATCTAGAGAAGCATAAGATTGATGTCTTGATAGGGACTTAAAAATATAACATCCAACATGAGGTTCACCTTTGGGAACCTGATTCCTTGGAGAAGGCATTTAGGGTGGCAAGAAAAGTTGAAAGAAAAATTATGGCAACAAGGAAGTCTACCAATCACAACTATAAAGATGGAAGTGTTGTTGGTCCTAGTCTTCCACAACCTACAAGGTTGACACCACAACAATTGGAGGAAAGAACATTAAAAGGTTTTTGTTAAAGTTGTGATAGAAAATACACTAAAAGTCATAAATGTGCTAATAAGAAATTATTGTACATAGATTGTGAAGAGGAGGAAGAAAAGGAACGAGAAATATCAAAAGAGGAGGATATACACCAGGAATCAAGCCCAAAGAAAGAATAAATGAATTCAACCATATCTTTTAATGCATTTGCATGAATCACCACTCCACAATCTCTCAAAATAGGACATATTAAGAAGAAAAAGGTAATAGTGTCGATTGATTCGGGTAGTACTGACAATTTTATTCATTGTAAGATAGTAAAGGGATTAAATTACTTCCTATATCTAGCACTAGAGTGTCAAGTGATGGTTTCAAATGGAGGAACCATAAATTTCTCTGGAAAGGGACATAATATCAATATATCCATGGGATAATATGTGTTGAATAGTCCAATGCTTTCCATTCCAATGGGTGGTGATGATGTTGTACTAGGAGTCCAATTGTTACAATCTTTGGGTACGATAAATTTTAATTTTCAAAAACTTTTCTTCAAATTTTATTGGGAAGGAAAGGAAGTTGAATTAAGGGGTATTGCAGGAAAATAAGGAAAGGCAATCAGCTCTAATAGCATGACAAATATTCTAAATAAATAACAGCGGGACGTAATTACGCAATTATGTTCTCTAGAGGTTCAAACATCGAAATCATCTATTTCTCCAAAACTCCAAAAATTCTTGGACAATCACTCTAAGGTATTGAGAGTCCCAAAGGCCTGCCACCTACCCGTGATCATGATCACACTATTCATTTGATTCCAGGAAGTATTCCTCCAAACATGAGGCCTTACAGATATCCCTATGCCCAAAAGAGTGAAATTGAACGTATGGTTGCAGAAATTCTAGAGGCGGGTATAAGTCAACCTAGTCAAAGTTATTTCTCTGCTCTAGTAGTATTGGTGCACAAGAAGAGTGGATCATGGTGCATGTGTCTGGATTATAGGGAGCTCAACAAGCTCACCATTAAGGATAAATTTCCCATTCCTATCATTGATGAATTATTGGATGAATTACATGGATCAATTTACTTAACCAAGTTGGATCTTTGTTCAGGATATAATCAAATAAGAATAAGAAGGAAGACATTCCCATAACAACATTTAGAACTCATGAAGGTCATTATGAATTTTTGATCATGCCTTTTGGTCTTACCAATGAACATTCTACATTTGAAGGTTTGATGAATTTCATTTTCAAAACCTTCCTTAGAAAATTTGTGTTAGTATTTTTTGATAATATACTAATCTACAACAAGTTGTGGAAGAATCATGTTGACCATGTTGACAAGGTGCTCAAGCTATTAGAGGAGAAACTATTATATGCAAAAACCTTAAACATTTCTTTGGAGTGGAACAGGTGGAATATCTGGGTTATATTTTATCTCATGAGGGTCTTAAGGTAGACCCTAAAAAATTAAAGCCAATAAGGAATGGAAAATCCCCACATCCATAAAGCATTTGCGAGGATTTCTTGGGTTGACAGGGTACTATCACAATTTTGCTAAGAATTATGGGAGAATAGCAACACCTATAACAACATTACTGAAGAATGATGCATATTCTTGAACTCTAGAAGAAACTAAGGCCTTTGAGCATCTTAAAGAGGCAATGTGCCGAGCACCTGTCTTAGCTACGCTAGACTTCACCAAAACCTTTATTATGGAATGTGATGCCTTAGGAAATGGAATTGGTGTTGTTTTCATGCATGAGAAGACCCATTGATTTTGGAAGTCATCAAAGCAAAGGAAAGTATTTACACAAAGCTACTTATGACAAATAAAATCCTCTGAAAGACTACATGCACTTAAGAAATAGCGACCTTACCTAATGGGAAGGCACTTCAAGGTAAAAACAATTCATGATAGTCTTAAATACGTTTTAGAACAAAGATTAGATTCAGAGGAACAACATAAATGGGTCAGAAATATGTTTGGTTATGAGTTCGAAATCATCTACAAAAAAGGGAAGAAAAATGTTGGTGCAAATGCACTCTCAAGAAAGGATGAGGATGTGGAAACATTTCTTTGTTCCATTTATATTATCCAACTAGATTGGATAACCTAAGTGAGGGATGAATGGATGAATGATGAAGAAGTGTGGGCACTCACTCAAAAGTTGCAGCGAGATCCTACTACATATCATACATTTAGCTAGAAAAATGATGCACTATGGTACAAAGATCACTTATACCTTTGTAAGAATTCCCAACTAAAACGAAATATTCTTTTGGAATTGCACACCTCTCCCTTAGGAGGGCACTCAGGATTTTTAAAAACTTACCACAGGATTAATAAGGATTTTTTTGGGATAGCCAAAGCCAATACTCAAAAGTTTGTGGCGCAATGACTGGTTTGCCAACGAAATAAAGTTGAGAGAATTAAGAACCCCAATTTGTTACAAACTTTATACATTCCAAGTCAACATTGGGAGGAGGTTTTAATGGATTTTATCACAGGTTCACCCAAGTCTGAAGGGAAGAGTGTCATCATGGTGGTAGTTGATATACTTACCAAGTATGGATTTTTTTGTGCATTATCTCATACATTTAAAGCTAGTATAGTTTCTACTACGTTTATGGAAACAATTCAAAAGCTACAGGGAAACCCAAAGATTATTGTAAGTGAAAGAGATCCTATTTTCACTGGAAAATTTTGGGTGAAATTATTTTCTTCACTGGGTCCTTAATTACCTCATATCGCATCTAATCATCCTTAGTCAGATGGGAAAACTATGATAGTGAACAAATTTTTGGAAGGATATCTTCATTTCTTTGTATCTAATAAATAAACACAATGCCTGAAATGGTTACCTTTGGCTAAATGGTGGTATAACACTTCCATCCATACTGTAGCAAAAATGACCCCATTTATGGCACTTTATGGATATCATCCACCATCGATCATGTCATCTCTAAGAGAAAATTCTAAGATTCAAGCAGTGGAAGTTCACATAGAGCATCAACAACAAGTTCTCCAACTCTTAAAGGATAACCTCGCTTTGGAACAGAATAGAATGAAACAATAGGAGGATCAACATCGCAGTGAAAGAAGTTTTGATGTAGGCGATTTGGTATTTTTATGGCTAAAACCATACAAACCAATGTCCCTCAACCAAACTAAGGATGATAAATTATCACCAAAGTATTATGGTCCTAATAAGGTCTTGCAAAAAATTGGTACCATGGCATACAAATTGGAGCTTCCTACATCTTCCAGAGTTCAACTAGTTTTCCATGTTTTGATGCTTGAAGAAGGTTATAGGTGACAAGCTCCCAATTCCAACAATATTTCCAGAACTTGACGAGGAAGGAAAAATCATATTGGAACCTGAAGAAGTCATCAAAACAAGAACTCTACACTTATGAAATCAATCAATTTCAGAGTATCTCATCAAGTGGAAGAACTTACCCATGAAAGATTCCATGTGGGAGGGTGAGAATTTTATACAAAAGCATCCAAAAATACTGAAGCATTGAGGACACCACTTTTTCTTGAAGGAGAGGGGCATGTTAGGTCGCTATAATACTAGTGCATTCCTTCATTTTTATTAGTGTATCCCACTTATTGTTATTATTGTATCCCATATAAGCCCACTATTGCCCCATTGTTATTATTTTAGCCCCCTTATTGTTATTGTTGTGCCCCATAGAAGCCCACTATTGTTATTGTGTTGCCCTTAAATTATTATTGTTATGTCAGCTTTGATTATATTGTGACCTCTTAGACTCCTATATATAGAAAGGAGGTTGTGTCATTTGTATGATCCAATAATTTTTCATTTGTGTAATTTGAAGGAGGTTGCCCCCATGAAGAGACTTATTTTTAAGTCGTTGATCTATATTTTATATATTTTTGTGAGTTGGTTTCATAACAAATAATGGTTATTGTAAACATGATCTTACTCTTATGATTTCTACAAGAGATGTTCAAAATGATTAAAATTTGTTTTTAGGGATTTCATAGAGTTTGAATCGTAGGATCTTGATTTTATACATCCTTTCTCCTTTCTATTTTAGGATTTCATTAATAATAAATGAGAGATAATTGGCTCTTCCCAGTGTGTCACCATTGTTGTGGTAAAAACACAATTCCCCCATTATTCACTTAATTATCATTATGGGGACCTTTTGAGTTAATCTTAGTCATGTCACTTTCTTATTTTCTGAGTTTGTATTGCTTCAATGAGTTTAATATGTTTTTTTCTTTCTATCAAAACTCATTTTATATGATTTGGTTGTTTGGTTTGCAAATGGTGCCTAAATGAAGATTGGACATTTTCAATTCTTTGGCCTACTAAATGTATTAAAATGTACATTACTTAGATATATATATATATATATAATATATATATATATATTATATATATATATATATATATATATTATAATATATATATATATATATATAATATATATTATATATATATATATATATATATAAATATTATATATATATATATTATATATATATATTATATTATATATATATATAGATTTATTTCTTTATTTTATTTTAATTAGTTGATTAATTAATTAAATAACCGTCAAGAACAAGAGCTTCAATAATAGTTTTATATATTATTTTATCTTCCAAATACTGGCTTTGGCCTATATTATAAAGCGAATGTGGTATTTTGATAAAGTGGTTGTAACATATCAGAACCTTGGAAGGTTCATTTCAAAATCCCTGATATCATAAGTCTTGGGCCCATTTAACAGTTGCTATAGTTTATTGGATGAAGGACCCACTACCACATCACTACTCCCACCTATTAGAGATAATGCATATCGAAGACTTCCTTTTCGAGACACATTTTAAAAACTTTGATAGAACACTTCTTCTAATCTTCCATATCCCAATGCACCTCTTGCTTCGACCTGCAATATTCATAACCCTCCGATTGCCAATATTTCGATATGCCAATCCTGCTAATATTTTAATATAAATATAACCTCCCCCTCCAATCTCTAATCTCTAATAATCATCTCCCTTCGACGTTCGACTTCTGATAATCCACTCACCTTCGATATTTAGACCCAATACACTATTAACAAGAGTTCAATAAGATATCGCATCTGCTCCATATTGCAACCTCCCAATATCAACATTTTCATTTGTGCCCATTATTAAAAGTTACGATATCCATTTCTCTCATACCACTCATCTCTTGCCACTTGTCACTTCTAGGGGCTGTTGTCATATTAGTTGAAAAATTCACCAGATTTTTCTATTGGTTTTGAGCATAATTAGAGCTTGTTTACAAATATTATATGTGATAACAAATATTTATAATTAAGGAAAGTATTGAAACACATCCAGTGTATCACCAAAAAAATCCCTCGAGATGGTAAAGGGATATTGTAATAAAAGAAAGTTTTTGAATCATTTGTTTCTCACATGTAATTTGACCTTTCAGTTTGAAACAAGCAGGACACAAGAGAGATAATCCTTATATACACAAACCATACTGGGAAATTTGGTCCACAATGCTCATCTCCATTTTGGCTAGAATTCTAATTAAATCAATTTATGCTTTAATTAAATCAGTTGCTGAGAAATAGAGGGCCACCGTTAATATTTTTGTACAACCCCCTCCTCCTTGGTCCACCGAAGAGACTTTCCAACCTGGGTAAACATGCCACTAGAGAGGCTACCATAAGGGATTCAACTTCCTTGGTGACCTTAAGGAAATGGAACTGATAGAACATATCAAACAAACCCATCCACATCAGCAACAACACCATCACAAGACATGTCAAACCACTAAGACATCCTATCCCTGAGTCCCACTAATGATTTAATCATTTTAACCCCTTGTCACTCTCGTGTTATAGGCATGACAACACCCAACAACCCAAAGTTTCTCTTATAGGCCTATGTGCCAGTGACTGTGGACTTTTCTCAATAGACCTCTTCCAGTGACCCTAAGATTTGGGCCACTTTTCTAGCCTAGAATCTTGGCCTTCACCAAAAAATTTCTATAACCTTCAGAATCCATCAAGCACATGATAACAATGTTGAGAAATAAAAAATAAACCTCAGGGCTAAGCCTAAGAATCCCCAATCAGGACTAATATTCTGCAAAACATTGAGCATCAATGCAACCTACAGGTCTAAGATACAAGACAAAGAAGAAATGACTAAAAGAACTTATTAAACATAACCAGAATTATCACCTCCTTCTCTATTGAACTATTGTATCATTAGTTAGGTCTTCATTCCATCCACTTAATAATTAGAAGTAAATACATGAAATAACCATGACACAAACCAATCACTTAACCATGCTTATAACCAACCTAAAACCATATAAATACTAGAGATATGAAAACCATTAAATCCACATATAAACCAAATCATAGATATGAAATCCATTAATTCCACATAGAAGCGAGTGCAAAAGTAAGAGAACTTAAATTTTATTAATAATAGGAAAATTTGACCAGGTTTAGGACTTCCACGTACCACCCAACCATAAAAATGGTTGAACCAAATCTCTCTTTCAGCCAGTCACCCCCATGCCATATTCCAAGTATGAATATGCGGTCTTATAGAACAACCAATCCAAGAACAACCAAGGGAATACAGAGGTTAAATCACCTCCACCCTTACTAAACTTTGATCAAACCAAAACCGATGCTCCAATTATATCCAAACCAAACTTGGAATGCCATCTGGAATCCATCAGTATGCTTGAGGAATATTCCATCTCCTTGTCTCTCAGGCTTTACCACAATATAATCCCAGATCCCTAGGCCCTAAACCAAGCCCAGTCTCTCAGGATTTACCACAATCCAAAACTGGATCACTATGTCCTAAAGCAAGACTTCTCCCTTAGGCTTTACCATCTATACCACCAAAACTAGTCATGGCATTCCTAGGCCTTTGGGAATGAACGTTGATACCACCTCTGCGTTCAATTCTGAAATAAATCCAACAAACCAAAGCTGAAAACCTAGGTAGACATCCCAACATAGCATAGTGTGTAGAAAAAGGCAAGGCTAGGCTAAAATCCACTGTCATAACTCGACAAAAGCATCCCACAGACAGTATGGTAATGATACAACAACATGAAAATCCATGCATGTCCAAATCAGCTAGGAAATCACACATGCAAATAGTTACCTGCAAGTATTCCTACTGAAGCTACTTGATCATGGTCTTCTTCCTTGCTCCTTGCATTCCTTCCTTTCCCTTTTCTTTCTTTTCCTTCCTTGATCCAAAGCTAGAGTGCTCCAAGACAACTCTAAGTGACCAAGAGTGAGGGAGGGAGAGCATAATGAGAGAGCTCCAAAGTTGAGCTGACAAAAGGTTAGAAATAGCTTACCACTCATCGTCAAAAGCCTTTTTATTAATGAGGCCTCTAATTTATTGATTTTCCATTATTTTCCTTCAATTTTATCTTCACATGCAACCTGTGAATTTTCATCTTACTTTTCTCCTAATTTCCTTTATTTTCATAAATAAATGTGCCAAAAATTCCTTTTTTCCTTTTAATGCCTTTGCCTTAGCCTTTTCCAATTTTTCTCAGCCAAAACACATCCATTAATGCCCACTATGATATCTTTTCCTAACATTCAAATTGGAATAAGTGTCCCTTGCACATGGTATTATTTTTCCTTCATTAAATTTTATTACATGGAATTTCACCAGGGCTGTTACAATTTCCACTATGTATAAATACCTGTCTCTAATTGTGAGAATGGGATTCGAATACGAGAGAAAAGAAGAAGAGTAATACTAGAGTTGACAACCTATTTGTATAGAAGGATTTAAGACTCATTTGCACTATTGTAATGAGAGCCAATCCATCTATGCAGACAGGGAATTGATTTAGAGATAGTAGAGGACATTGACTATTGTAATTCTCTGATGTTTTATGTAATTGATTCATCTTTATAATAAGATTTATTTTTGTAATTAGATTTACAACACTATTTCTTGATCTATTATTGAAAATAAATTCTTCAGATTTTAAATTCATTTATGGAGTATGAGTATGTATGTGGCTTTTCAGCACTACTGTTGACTACTTACTGAAATCCTAATTTAAAATATGGTCAAGCTATCTTGTAGGGTTAATCAGAAATGAGTTTTCAAACTGGAACTTGTATAAGGGCAAACCTTTATCTACTTGAGCTGCTAGCTATCTAATAATTTAATATTATAGATGTGCTTCTTTCTGCATGTTATGTATTTGAACTATTTCACTATTGCAACATGAATAATTTTGTTCTTATGCATATGATTTATTAGGAATTGAAGATGTTTGCAGGTGGAAGTATGTTAAACATTTATAGGCACTTATATGTATACATTTTCTCAAATAAGGATTAGATCTTGGAACTATTTCCCTGATCTATTTCCTAGGTTATTCCAATTTCCACATACTTCTATTTCTTTTTCTTTCATTTTATCTTTCTCTTGATTGAGAGAAGGACTAATCATTCATCCAATCACGATATGTCTAGGATTAGATGCATCTTAGATTATAATTTGCATGTAGTTCTACTTTCTGTATCCTAGAAGTACCTTGATATAGGGGTAACCTTTATAATGGTTTGGTTGGGCCATAAAGTCAGCTTAAGGATCAGTTTCTTTCCTAATCAGCAAGAAGAGTTGACCTGATGTCTCTTCTCTATTGGTAGGTGAAAGTCATACTTTAAGCTAGTAGAGATAGAGAGAGGGTAACTTGACCCAATTGACCTAGTAGGAACCACCATTTCAATCGAAACATAACTGTTTTAAGTTACCAACCAGGTGGTCTCCCTTAAAATGTTGTAAGGTCATTTTTGTTGGTCAACAGAAGGGTACTCATGATCTTGAGCAACTTATACAGCTACAAGAAACTCTCTCAATCACTAAATTTAGACAAACATTTGGGCAATTGGCCATGCATGCAAAGAAGTTACTAGATTTATTATATAAATAGTGTTTCATTAGTGGATTCAAGGAGGATATTAGAGCACAATTCAGAATGGAATGTTATACTAGACAATTAAAAGTAACCAAGACAAAACTGAAATATAAAATGGTTATTAACTCACAAATAAAAAATCTAACATCTATTCCGCACGCTTGTCCACCCCAAGGTAATTCAACAAGAACAACTCTTGCTTATCACTTAAATTACAAAGGTTGATTAAAATAGAAATGCCAAATGGCCAAAGACATGGACTTTGCCACAATTTTCATGAAAATTATGACATGGGCCATAGGTGTAAAGAACAAAAGATGTTCCAAATTGGTATGACTACTTGGGACTTCATAGAATACATAACCATTGAATAGAATTTGGAAGTACAAGCTGAAGACACCAACACTTAGAATTAGGAAGATATTGAATAATCATTTTCTCCAAAAGAACCGCTAATCTACCTACATGCATTATCAAGCACTTCAACTCCACAAACATTGAAATGCATAGGATATGTTAAGCATTGAAAATTTACATTCCTATTTGATAATGGAAGCACTCACAATTTAATGTATGAAAGAGTTATAGAAGAAAATCATTGTTTCCTACAACGCGTATACAACTTTCAAATTATTATTTTCAATTAACTTTCGATGAAATGTGTGTGAAGAAGTGAAAATTTCAAATTTCATATGGGACACTATCTAATAAAAACCCATTTTTTTCCATCCACATGGTTGTTTGTGATATAGTATTGAGCATGGAATTGCTATGCACATTGGGATTAATTACAATGGATTTCAGAGAACTCTATATGAGATTCGCTAAAGAGGGATATGTAGGTAGCTTCCCCTAAAGTATTCATATCTCACCATTTGCAAAATCAATTTGGAATTGTTTTTGAATTCATTTCCATAAAGTTCATGTATAATATGAAATAATAAATCCACATAGATTTCCATTCAGTCTTTGACAAATATCATCGTGTTTTCAAGATAACAAATGGTTTACTCTCTACTTAAGGAAAACATTACCTTCAGAGTCCCTTTTCTGCAGGTAGTCAACTATAATGTATGTGTCCTTCTTGACACCCATTTTCAAAATATAATTAAATAAGGAATATTATTGAATAACTATTGGAGGTAAGGGTCATATCTCCAAGTAAAATCTGTTGATTAGAGGAAATTTCAGCCAAACAGTGCCCATGAAATTTTCCATGTCATAATATGTAAACGATTCAAAATCCTTTAAATTTGGAAAGAGGTACACATAAATATTTTGGAGTGAAAAGAACAAAACTACCTTTTTGAATTGTATTTTTGACTTATCTCCTTGTAGGTTTACCCAAATTTCAAGTGTAGACACTCGTTGGATGTAGAATTAAATTCCACATCTAATGATTACCCATTACACATATTTCTAAGAAGACCTTCATTGATAAAAAAAAAAATGAAGATACATTAAAAAGGTTTGTTCACCACACTTTTTTAATGTATCTTCAATTTTTATCAATGTATGTATTCTTTGAAGTACACATAATTGGTATTCATTGTATGTGGAATTAAATCCCACATCTGATTACTGTATAAACTTGAAATTTGTGTAAACACGTAAGGAGATATGTAAAAAATATAGTTAAAAAATTAGTGTTCTTATTTTCCATCCACAATTCATAACTTTTACTTTTATTTATTTAACTATTATTTTATCATTTTTCCTTAGGAGGCCAATTTTAGGCTAAAATTTCCTGTAATGTATTCACTCTTTATAGTAGTGGTGTATCCATGGAAGGAACCTAGAAGCTACGTCCTGGTTTTAAGGCTATCATTAAGTTAATAATCAAGAACAAATTCCCCAAGAACTTCTTATTGTTCACTAAGCTTAATATACATTAAGGATACCATATAATTAGGATGAAATATGTTGGAATCCCAAAGGTAGCTTTCAAAATGCGCAAAGGTCATGATGCTTTTCTAATGATTCCTTCCAATCTTCTTAATTCCTTGTAAACTTTCCAAAGACTCATGAAGAAAATTTCCAAACCCTTCCTACACAAGATCTTTTGGTTTTCTTAGATGATATCTTGATCTATAATAAACCATGGGAATTAGAAGTAGAACATGTTGATGTTGCCTTGTTGGGGCCTTACCCAGGTTTAGAAATGTTTTAGCCGAACAAATCCTGCACTACTGGCCCTTTTGGCAACAATCGATTGAGCGCAGACTGAAGTCTCACCCAAGGTAGTATGGGAGGTTGCTGGAACCAGGTTTCCGCACCCTAGGGATGTATTGATGCGACCTAGAAGGATCACGAACTGTTCCACGCACCTGTGCTACTCTGCAAATTTACCTGTCCTTCACGTAGATCCATGCCAATTACTTTTCAAATCTTATTATTTATATGAATTTATTACAGATTTGATCTTCTTCTTACAGGTTTTAAGCAAACATTTAACAATAAAACCCAGTGTGCACATTCATAATTCTTAAAGACAATGCATAAATTTAGAACATAAGCAACAGATAGATTCACGATAAAGCACACAATGATTCATAAATTCTTATCTTTATTTATCTTCTCTCAATACAACTAGATCCACCCTGTGCACATAGCTGCGGACTTTATGAGGCCTCCGCACACACAACTGCAGAGCCTCTATCGATCTACCAACACCCTTCACTCGGACCTACAAATGTAGAGAGAATTTCACCTTCATAAACACATAACATTCAAGATCAAAACCAAAAGTTGACTTCTAACCTTAGAGCCTTGCTCTATTTAAACATTCCCATGGTTCGTGGACCATGGGAAAGTTGACTCACTTTCTATTTTCTTACATTATTTTCGGGCGAACAACCCTTTGACTTGAGTCATTACAATTCACGCTCTGTGCACCTCATGGAGCCTTTACCATGCTATTACCCAAAATTGTGGGCTTTGAGCCCCAAAACCGTTACGCGGGGCCTTTGCTACCTAACAGGCCCCCAACAAAATCATCGTGACTCATCCTGAGTCATTCGACTGGTGTGGCAATCTTCGTGCAGAGGTCATTCAACAACTTCTGCACTTTGCTTACACTCGTCACAAAGTATTCCGCTGTCTTCTGTACCTATTGTACACGAGCCACTAATACATCCGTGTCCATTTCAGTTGCTTGTCCAGGTTCATATACTGCCTGCATGTGTGCTAACTTTCCCTTGATGATGACAGAGACCATGAATGCCTCATCAAGCCAGGGTTGGATGTGTTCTTTAAGCACTGATTCTTTTTACTGAGCAGTGTCAACTTGTGCCTTGAGAACCTAGGTCTCCCTCATTTTGGCCAAACGCTGTGTGATGGCGACCATCTGGTCAATCCTTCAGACTTGACCATAAGCCTGTTCAAACTCTCGTGCTTCTGTCTCTACCTGCTATAGCATTGGATCTTCCCTGATTGATGTGAGCATAAGGAGGGACTGATCCAAATATCTCGAGGAATCATGGATAGCGCACTTCATTACTTCTAATCCTGCTTGAATTTCGTCGTGGTGCTGCTCTCAAACTTCTAGGGGTGTAGGTGGTTGTGCGTTCAGTCAGAGCTCCGTAATTTGTAAATTTAATTCCCACTGAGCTTTTGAGGCATACTCTTGGGTTGTACAAAATCCTGTGCCCATGTGATGAATCTTGTCAGCTATTGGAAGTTCCGTTGGGATAGCCAACTATGGTACCTTGCTGCAGGCCTTCGCCACTACCTGTTCCACTTCTTGGTTGTGTGCGACCAAGTCATCGTGCTGTAGACTGACCTACTCTAGATTGTCCTTGTGCTCCATTGAGATTTGGAGGGCCCAGCCTTCCCTAGCACAAAGCTCAGCAGCTACCCCATCTTGCAGGTGGTATAGGGTTTCTCTAGGAATGGTGGCCAAATTCAACCCCCAACTTTGCATGTCACCTTCGGCTGATGCGAGGACATCACCTGCTGTAAATATAAAAGTGTTCATTGTGTTGGTGCGAACCATCTTCTCTGCTGTAGCTATGTTATCTATGAGGTTTGGTATCATCCCTCCCGGGGGTCGCACCTGTAATGCCTGCAGTTGCGCTCTGAGCTCCCCCAACATAGTTGTCTGCTCTATCATTATCTCCTCCAATGCGCCTGTAGTGACACTGCGTGTTGGTTCACTACTGTCAAGAAACTCTTTCTCCAAAGTCTTTGTTGTCTTTGACTTTTTGCGTGTATGTGGTGACTCATTGATGTGCGACCTCTTGGCTTGGGTCAACTTAGTGGGAAGGTCTGTGTGTTTCTGTGTCTCTGTTTCCCTCTGCATGTCATTTTCTAAGGAAATTTCCTGATCTTCATTGATCTCCTCGGCGACTACTTCCTTGGTTGCCTCCTACTATAAAGCTGCCTTTTTTCCCTCATGTGTCCTTTTTGCCAGTTTAGTGAGTCACAATTGGATTTCCTTCATTCGCTGCTATGCTGCTAGCCTTTCTAATGTGGCCATGTCCAGGGTGCGCCACTCTGGAGGCCATGCTGCCAGTACCTCGTAAATTGCATCGTCCATTGTGATGAACAGAAGCTTTACACATGTTTGTTGTGGATCTTTTTGCACCCAGATATATAGGTTATGCATGTCTGCTTTGAACTCGGTCGTGCTTTGCAAACTGTTATATATTGTCGGGGATAACCACGGTGTGCAAGCAATCCATTTCTGGATACTTGCCTCCATGAATATCCAAAATACCTTGATCTCGTGACCCCTCATGGTGTCCTTTCTAGCCCAGAGCGAGTTATACCACACTACTTCAGGTAGGTTCTTATGAACATTGGGAAACTGGCTACGCTGTGGTAGTTCTTCTGCAACCAGAAGGATTGATAGTAGCAACCATACATAATGGAAAGTCTTATCTTTCTCCTGTGCTTCCTTACAATTTGTCAAAAATTCCTCGGATAGAAACTGTGCCTAGTTGAATGAACCCCTTCTACGCACTACTCTGCAAGCGTAATGATCAGGGTTGGCACCTCATGTGTGTGGCATTTCCTGATGACTTTACTGGCTAGTAGCTGGGTGGTGGCTTTCACCCCTTGGTATTTGATGCTTTCTATGGCATACCACGCTACCATTTTTCCAGCTTATATTTACCCTTCATTGCTTACGCAAGACCCATATCACTACTTGTACTAGCTATGTCTGCGGGGTCATTCCCTTTAGTAGGAAGATGGGTAATTTGGTGTACTAAATCGTCTGTGATGGGAATCGGTTCCTCCAACCAGAGATACCCATCGTGTACCAGACATATTAACTGTAGGATAACAAAAATGGTGATGGCCGCGTGGTGATAGTGGGGTTTCCACCTCCGATTGAGTAATCCTGCCTTCTCCACACCCCGTAACCACTTCTGTTGCAGTAATTTTTCTTTGGCCAATTGAGGGATCTTATTGCTATTCGCAAGATCCCAATCTTTGAACTTGATACTCGGTACTCAGCCCAGCGGTAGACCATCAAACCATATTTCATTCGGAAGAAGCGGGGTCTGGAGCGTACTCTTTTCGACATCTAGGTCCTTCAGTATCTTGGTCATCCCGTTCCATGGAGAGATATATGGTGGTAGTGAAGGTATTTGGAAAACATCCTCCTTGTCCTCATCCTGTGCTTCAATCTGAGTGATCAGGGCTTGCAAATCTTCCTCGTCCTCCTTGATCTCAGTGGTGACTGCTTTTCCCTATTCAGCTATCGATAATTTACTAAATCTTGGGGATACCCAGACTGGTCCCATAGTCTGCTTGTCCTTCCAGGGTCGTGCTATGGGTGGGGACTTTGGAACCTCAGGGGCCATAGCCACTTCATCTGGCTCCTCCTGGGTTGGATATAGCTCTTCCGCGAATCGTGCTTGGGTTCTAGCCATGTTACTCATGGTCTGTACTGGATCAAATCTCAAATATCCCAATGTTGTCCAAGGGTTTTTACAGGAATGCATGAATTTGAATGTAACCCTTCCCTCCAATTCAAATTAATTAATTCATTCTTGGCGACAGATCATTTTGTATCTAGCTCGGAACTCCTATCTTAATGACCCACCGCTAGCTCCTCTCTACCATAACTAGAAATTCTTGTCATGAATAGTGACGGCAATGGTCACCTCCCCACCTTCCCATGCAGTAGTGCAACCCCTTCAGTGTGACCGCGATCTTGCTAACCGACTAGCTCTGCACAAAACTTTCTTTCTGCCTAAGTCTCTCATAGACTTGTTTATAGTCCTACGCCTCCTTTCAACTTCTTGGAGCGCTGAGACTATGCTTCCCACAGCTAGTTAGGTGGTCATGCCCCAAGTGCGAGATTTCATCTTCCCTACTAGCCCAGGCTACAGGCACCTTTCAATTCCTTTCGTATTTGTTCTCCCATCATGTTCTGCTGTATAGGGTACACTCCTCTGTTGGTGCGGTTGCAGCCATGATAACAGGGTCACAGCCTATTCTAATACTGAGGTAGACCCAACCATACTGGGTTCCCTTATTTGCAGATTCACATGACTAGCTTGAGCGATGCCGATTTACATTTTGCTGATTTCTTCATCCAACATCATGCTTTTCCTTCTTAGCCATGCCCGTTCTTCATTGATTTTGCTACCGCTTCAAATTGCTTCCTGCAACTACCAAATTCCATCTGTCTTCTTGGTTTTATCTCGTCTTACCATTGATAAGATCAACTTCTCCCCACTCTGTTTGTTGATTGTCTTATAGGCCCATCGAACCCCTAGTACCCACAGAGTCCCATTGGATCATCTTATCTAGCGGACGTTGCTCATGCTCCCCCCTGTTTTCCTACTGGCTTTGTCGTGAACAACTAATAGGATGCATCGCTGTGGCGAATTCTGATTTTTGATTTTGAGTCAGTTAGGCATTTGCACAACATATTCCTGCATCCTACACCACTGATGGACGCTCACCCTACTTTTTCCTCCAAAGCATCTGCACACCTGCTTTCTATATTCATGCCATTTTATCCTAGTCTTTTGGCACATATTGCGTCCTTGTGCAGTTGTTGCGCACAACACCCCCTTTTGCACACCCTACTGCTCCTATTCCAAGCTTAATGTTCCGTAGTGGTCTATGGGTTCCTCCACTTTCATTTCTCTCCCATCTGTTGGCATCTCCCTTGCTTCGATCGCTACATGACGTAGTGATCTAACCATCATATTACAATTTAGTGTTGTTACCTCATGCATTTGGTTCTACCATCGCTGAATCTCTTCATTTGAGTTTGACGTGCAGGAACTATAGATTGCACACTAGAGTGCGAGCGTCGCGATTGTCCCCACTTGTGCCTCTAGTCGTAATGGCATTGGTCCCCTCCTACCAAATAGTTTGCGAATACGGGGCAGTGGTCCTTGTCATGACCCTGGCCTTTGCATTTGATACACTACACTTATTCACGTGTCTCTAGTCAGGGTGCCCTATCTTGTTTCAAACTCTACATATCTAAGTATAGGTTTTGTAGTTGCACGTGGATTTGCTGAACTCCCAACCATGGATCCTGTATTGGAGTTTCATGCAACCTCACCGTTATCTCTAATGCTTCAGCTTGGGTTGATACCTTTTGCTGTGACAATGCTATCCTCAGATGTGGTGTGAAAGACACCACAAACGAAGTGTGGTGTTGCGCATCTATTAGCATCATTTAAGCCTCACAGATTGTACTCTTCAACCACTGATCTAGATCCCACAGGGTTTCTCCTAGTAGCATCACAATTTCCTTGAACCCAGTGATCGACTACGTCTCTAATTTCAGTTCAATGCACCCTGTATTGCCACTATTCCCATGTTTGGGTGATCACTAGAGTACTCTATATACCACATCAATCCATGATCCTAGAACACGTTTACCAGAGTAGCCTTTTTGATATTATCATCCATTATGCCTTGGGCTTCCCATACAGCCTTTACCAAAAACTAAAACTGATCTTCTTCCTCATTTCCTATGCCTCTAAATACCGGCAACTTGATCGCACTCACCATTCCAACCCTCGGTGGTGGCGAGGGTGGGGTAGGTGAAGATGGGTTCAATGTAGGTGAACTGGGGGATGGCGTGGATGGTGGTGGTACCAGTGAAATGTGTTGCTTTATCAATCGGATTGCGCTTCTCAGAGAGAACCCTGCAAGCTCCTCCTCACTTTCTTGCAAAATAGAAATCAAAGGACTGTTCTCTAATCCTTCAGTCCCTCGATAGCCTCTTCCACTCTGCATTACCCCAGACATCAATGGATGCGCATAATCCGTTTCTCACATAACAACATTTTAATCCAAGTATTCAATGATTTGGTGTACTTATCCCATGTTCCTTGGAGAAAGCGCCTTTCTTCTTCACTGTAACTCACAGTTGTGTCTATCACAAACTCGGTGATAAACCCTCCTATTATTCGATCCAACAAGTGATCTACTGCCCGTGCAATTTTATCTTCAGATGCTTCTAGCCTGCGCACCAACTCTGGAGTCCACATAATGGGGTTATCCAGCATGCACCTTCCCTAACTATCAGCTAGCCTCGCAATCCACTCATACAGCTCTATCGAGAAGGATGCAAAGAAGATCTCATGGATTTATATGTATATGTAGTGATCCAGCCACCTCTCCTTAGATATTTGCAGATTTATATTTTCTTGCACCACAAACTTGCGAAGCTTCTAATCCAACCAATCTTCAAGTTATTTTTCATAGGGTTCTAGTGTTCTGACATCAGACATCCCTTAGGCAAATATCGGTCCCGGCAACGGAACCATTTGTTGGGTTGTTGGGGCCTGACCCAAGTTTAGAAGTGTTTTAGCTGAACAAATCACTGACTACCAGCACTTTTGGTAATAATCCGTGGAGCGCGGACTAAAGTCTCACCCGAGGTAGTATGGGATGGTGGTGGAACCAGGTTTTTTCACCCTAGGGATGTCTTGCTATGACCTGGATGGATCACGAACCATTCCGCGCACTTGCGCTACTTTGCACAGTTACATGTCCTTCACGTAGATCCATGCCAGTTAATTCCCAAATATTATTAATTATATGAATTTATTATAGATCTAATCTTCTTGTTATAGTCTTTAAGCAGACATTTAACAATAAAACCCAGTGCGTGCATTCATAATTCTTAAAGGCAGTGCGCAAATTTAGAACATAAGCAACAGATAGATTTGCGATAAAGCACTCAATGACTCGGAAAATTCTTATCTTTATTTATCTTCTTTCAATACAACCAGATCCACCCTACGCACTTAGCTGCAAGGGTCTACGCACACAGCTGCAGACTCTTCTAGGCCTTTCTGCACACAGCTGCAGAGCCTCTATTTATCTACCAACACCCTTTACTCGAACTTACAGATGCAGAGAGAATTGTGCTTTCATAAACCCATAGAATTCAAGATCAAAACCAAAAGCTGACTTCTAACCTTAGAGCAATGCTCTATTTATACATTCCCTTGTCTGCAGACCATGGGCAGCATGACTCACTTTCTATTTTCTTATATTATTTTTGGGCAAACAACCCTTTGACTTGACTCATTACAATTCACGCTCCGTGCACCTCGCGGAGCCTTTACCATGATATTACCCGAAATTGTAGGCTTTGAGCCCCAAAACCATTACGCGGGGCCTCCGCTACCCAACAGTTGATAAGTGCTTCCAACATCTGAGAGAAAATTAATAAGTTTTTTAAGCGCTCTGAATGTTATTTTGGGGTTCTAAGAGTAAATATTTAGGTCACATTTTATGTTAGGAATGACTGTGAAATTATCAAAGGGAGGCACATGTTATAAAATATTGGCCAATACCCAAAAGAATCAATATATTCAGGGGAATATTAGCAATTACATGCTACTACAGGAGATTTGTTAAAGAAAAATCCAAAATAGTAGCCCCACTATTGTCATTCAACAAAGATGTCTCTTTCTAGAGTGAGGTAGACATATAAACATTCAATTATTGAAAAGAAGACATGTGTGTTACACCAGTATTAATATGACATGACTTTAGTAAGACATATTTCATTGAATATGATGCTTCAACACGAGGTTCATGTGTGGTATTGATATTGATATAAGAATAATGACCTTTGCCATTCACTAGTAAGCAATTATGTGACTACAAATTGGGAAAATATATGTACAAGAATGCCACGATGGATATATTCTATGCAATGGAGACTTCATGATGTTACCTCATAGGAATGAATTCTCATAACAAAATGGATCATCATAGTCAAAATGGTTTCTCAAACAATTATTTTCTTCACTAGACCAACACAAATGGATATCCGAGATATTGGAGCACTATTATGAGATCATATATAAGGAGGATAAAGATAATGTTGTAGATGATGCTTTATTAATACAATTGCAGGAGGATTAATCACTCCATTATTTATCATTACTAATGTACATATCGACTAAGGAGGGTCACAAGGAATGGATGGAAAATATTACTTTAAGGTAGTTAATCTAAATGCTTCAGAGTGACACCAAATGACTTAAGAATTAGAGATGGAATCATGATATATTATGTTGTAAAGGGATCATTATTTTTAAAAAGGATTCAATCCTAAAAAAATAGATTTTATAGGAGTTAAACTCATCATTAAAAACATGTCATTCTGGATTTCATAAAAGCTATGAAGGATCTTAGTGTTGATTCTTCTACGCAGGCATAGAAATAGATATCCAATATTTTCTAGCATCCCATGATGCTTTCAAAAAAAATTGGAGAGATGGTAATTTGAATAAGGGAATTGTAAACTTTACCAATCCCAACATAGATTTGGATAAACATTTCAATTTATTTTATTGTTGGGCTTCTGATATCATTAAATAAAATCATAATTGTGGTGGTGGTAGATTAACTTTAAAAATCTATTCATTTTCATTTTCTATCTCATTCTTTCATTCCTTCCTCGTTTCATAGGTTTTCATGGATTGTATATTCAAGATACAACATATTCCCACTTCCATTGTATTATATTGAGACTCCACATTCACTAGAAATATTTTGTAGGAGTTGTTTAAAATTCATGATATGTAGGTAAACGTGAGAACTGTGTATCATCCTCAAACATATGGTTGAAAAAAATGGTCAATGAGTGCTTAGAAACATATTTGAGATGCTTTAGTTTTGGAAATATACACTAGATGGTACCATGGCTTCTACTCCCTAAATGGTGGTATAATACCACTTATCTTGGATGTAACATCCAGAGACAATTACTTATGAATTTTTACTATTTAACTTTGACTGGAAAAGGTTAAAAGTAAAATAGATTGGTTGATGTAAATAGTTTATATTTTGCTAGTTAATAAAAAAAACTATTGTTTTGTTATTGCATTCTTCAGAATGTCTTAAGGGTTGTCATGTGGAACTTAACTCCTAATAGTCAAGGAACAGTTGGAGCTAGCTATGTACCAAGAAAGAGGTAGAAACAAAACAGGAAAAGTTCTGATTTTTTGTAGTTTTTTGGATGGAAAAGAAAAATGACAGATGAGAAAGAAAGAGAATAATGAATGGAGATAAATGCCATTAAAATGGTTTTGTGTAGGAATGTACTATGGGACAAAAATAAAATAATTCCTAAATATAATCAATGGGATAAAAATATTGGTTGGAACCCAAAATAATATATAGGACTCTACTTAGGGGTTTAGGGGTTAACATCCTCTAAATATTTCATGAAAATTGTTATCTGACAGTGTTGTGTAGAGGTCGGGGCTAGATAGTTATGAGAGCCAAATTATGGTTGGGAGGGGCAAGAGAACCCATAGGAAATTTTCAGGAACGAATAGATGAGTATTTGCTTAGTTCATATTATTATCTACAAATTTTGTTTGATAGAAAACAGGTTGAACTAGATGATGAAATTCATTTCAAAAGAGTTAACATATTAAGGAGAAATTATACTATATATATATGTGTGTGTGTGTGTGTGTGTCTGTGCATCTGTTGGATTCTATGGATGGATATTATGTGTAATACTAATTTGTAACAGGGTTCAATAGTAAGTATATTATTGGAGTCCTCCAAGGCACACAAGTTAAGCAAGGTATATTGTAGATAGTTTGGAAATAATTTGCTATAGGGAAAGGTGGTTCTTATAACTGTTTACTTAAAAAAAAACACCAAAGTTGTTGTTAATTGTTTTAGTTTGGTCTCATTCTTTTATCCAATGAGTATGAGAATTTAATATGGGAAGTTATATGCTTTGACTAACACATATATATTTCTAAATATATACACTTGTTGATGGTGCTAGATACCACCAACATATAGGGGGTATCCCCAATGTGATGTCTCAATTATACCTCACATTGTTTGGACTTGGAGTCCCATTTAGAGTATTAGCCCGACCACCATAACACAAAGGTTTGCAACATAAGAGACATTCAATGTGTAAATGGAGACTTTCATGATTGAGAGATGGGGGAGAGTCTCTAGAAGGAAGTAATAGTACTAACCTAAGAGAGACACACAAGAGAATGAAAAGTTTCATTAGTGAAAGGGTTCACATAACAATGTTAAAGAAAATGCAACACCCATTCAACAAGTTGAGTACCAAATCCACCGAAATAGTTCAATTTATTAAGTACATATCAATATGACATATATCATAAACATAAAATTTATGATACATGAATGGAAATGTTTTTCCTCATTGAATTTCAGTTAAGTGAATGATATAGGTACATAGTTACAATTCTAAAGCATTAGTTCTAGTAGTGGTACATTAGGTCAGTTCTTGCTTCTCCAAATTTTTTTTTATCTCCTATGCCAAGTAGAGAAGCCAAGATTGGCTCTCCAAATGTTTAAGCCTACAAAAGCCCTTTGGTTGAGTGATCAAGTTTTGTTTATAACAAGAGGAATGGCCTTTCATGTCCACATGACTCTTGAGTTACACTCATGACTCTTGAACTTCTAATGTGTCCTTTGTACTTCTCAATCTGACTTTTTTCCATATATGACTATGTGACACTTGGTATTCTACATGTGATGTTTAGCCTTCAACATAATACATTTAATCTTTTTCTCTTTAATAACTACATCATTAAATTCCACATAGACACACATTGACCATTATGATGAAACTTGTTCAAGTTACAACTTGATAATGATGACATGAAGTCTGTGATGAGGTGGCAATGCCAAGTTGTCTTCCTGGCTACTTCATCTTGTATTATTAATGATAGATCTAATCTATGCTTCATCTTCATGAAAAATAATAATTTTTTTTTCTTATCTTCACCCTAAAAAAGGGTCTTTGATCATTATCGTAATCCTTTGAGTCATCATGTAATATCTTTATTCTATCTTGGTCCATAATTTGCTTCATGTCTCTATTATAGCTTTCTTTTCTTATTCTTTTTTGTGGGTGTTCCATCCTACTTTATCCTTGCTATATAGTTTTAGCATCACCTTGTCATGTAAAGAAAGTACTCCTATGAATGAAAATATTTCATGGAAAAGTGAAATCAATATTAAAAAAGTATATTCTATCACTACGTATCTCATGGAATGATCAACTCATGATAGGCCTATGTGAGGGTGAAAAAAAGGAGGTTTGATTAGGATGGTCTAATCAAACTCAAGAGTGGATTAGGAAGGCTCCATTGTTCATTTTGACTCTGCCATACACTATGAGGAGGATCACTACATCAACTAGTGTAGTGGGGTAAGTTAAATGGATAAGGTGGGAAGTATTATTGCTTAAAGATGTTCCATACACCCTAAAGAAAAGACATGGAGACTTGAAAGAGTAGTTTGACTAGTCAAATGTTAAGAGGAGTCCTCCTTTAGCCTTCCCTAGTACTCCATGTTCTAAAGAGGAAGGACATAAGCAGTTTTGGGTGTCGATCACATAGGGGAAGGGGAAAGGATGAAAGCTTCATCATTTAGTACTACAGCATGCAACCTAAGCAAGAGGAGGGCTTTATGAAAGTGTATTTTGATTAGTCAAAGGTTGAGAGAATGCCTCCTTTGGGCTTCCCCACTATTCCATGTACTGAAGAGGAAGGGTCTAAGTAAGGATTGAGTGTAGAGTGCATAGGGGAAGAGGGAAAGATGAAGGGTTTCAAATTCACAACTACACCATGCACCCTAAGAGAAGAGGGAATGGTGAAGGCTTAAGGCTTCATTATTGCACCATGATATTTTAATGTGGCAAAGGAACCTTTTTGTTCTAGAGTGCACTTCATTGTTCTAAGGTGCACTTCATTTTTCTAAAGTTTGCTTCATTTTCCCAAAGTTCACCTTGTTGTTCCTATTAGGCTCGTTGTCGAAAGGCCCAAAATTGGATCCACATATGCTCTTAAAGTCCCCAGATTTTCTTGAGATCATCCCATGGAATCCATATATGCTCTTGAAATCTTCATCATTTACTCAAAATCATCCAAGGGTCAAAATCAGCGCAAGAGGAGAACCCATGGAAGGGCAAAAATGCACTATCAGGAGGCAAAAAACGCTTGCAAACCATGAAAAGAACCACAACCGCAGGCTTAAACAGAGGAATGAACAACTGCCATTAGATCTGATCGATCAATGACCCAGATCTAGGTGGCTAATCACAATTAGTCGAGCATAACGGATAGTTTAAATTTGGGCGAATGACACTGCCGATTAGCTATCGCCGATGATCGAATCGGTGAGTCACATCGATGAGGAGCATATGTTATGTTATATAAAGCCCTGGGAAGTGAGCAATGTGCGATTATGATTTATCGCATCGCTGATATCGCATCAGCAATATACCGCAGGCGGGGCCTATGCACATACATATGGCGACCCGATGAGCCGGACTCGATGGCATTATAGTTGGGAATTCATAAATTTTGAGATCCACACCCAAGCGATTTTCAACATTTTTTGTGTGTTTTGGCTGTTTCATTGAAATAAAAAGGGAAATACAGATAATGCGATAGTGATGGAGCCCGAACCCGATGGGTTTCCTAAATAAAAATATATAATCTTTGAAGTTTGCAAAAGGTCCATTTTCAATGTTTTTTCGCAGTTTTGTGCATTTTCGTTGTTTAGATGAAATATGAAGGGACCTTTGACCAGTGCCGATTGCAATGAATCCTAGACCCAAAAGAGTCTGGGAGGTGGAATATATGATATCTGAAGTTCGCCAAGCCATTTTTTCATGCATTTTTCAGTATTTTCGCATATTTCATTATATAAGGGAAATACAAAGGCCAAGCCAAATGCGACTTGCGATGGTGATGAGGGTGGACCTGATGGATAATTAAACGATATTTTAGGACATTTGATGTCCAAAATGCATAGACAGGGTGGGATTTTTACAGTATTTCTATGTTTTCTATTCATAACAGAAAACAGTTAATATCCACGTTTTAAAGGGATTTCATAGGCCTAGAGAGCCATTCCACCATATAATAGAGCCCAAGAGACAGTTTGTTGGGAAACAGAGCCCGGAAAGGGAAGGAGAAGGGCCATATCACATTGCAGCCTGAAACAGAAAGATTAGAGAGCACAAACAATGCAACATCCATCATGGACCATCTTTGGCATAGAAGAATGCCTAGACATTGCAACAAGCTACCAAAAATATCTAAAAATGGTTACGCTGTTGTCAGAAGAAAAGAACTCTAATCCCATGCTTCCCTAGAGGGCATAAAATCAGTTAAGAATGCAGATCAAAGAGATTAGGACTCCGAGCCTCTTAGAGCTCAGGAGCATTGTAAACAAGCTATAAATAGATGAAAGTAAGATGTAATAGGGGTTCAACTTCTAGAGATTTTTCCTCCTCTGTTTCTTCAATCTTCTTATCTTCTTTCTCGAAATATAAGATTCTTTTGCTGTTACATGTTTAGTTCCATTTTCCCTACTATTCTATGCTTGCACATGAATAGGTTATTCATGTCTTCTACTGTGTCTAATGCCAGATAATTGTCATCTTATCTCTGCATGGATAAACTAGATTTGCAAGTTTCATTTGCTTCCTATAGCTAGCCATTCATATATGTTTATGTATTCATTTGTTGGTACAGTTAGTATTCTCCATCTTTCCATTGAATCTATAAAATATTGAGCATTAGTAGTCTAAAGACTTGTATTGTTGAGGGTGTTCATGCATGTCTTGAGTGAGAATAGAGCTGAAATGATTATCTAACTTGATCCAAACCATCATTCATTCCAATAGTTCATAGAACAATATTGAAGATTATGTGTTACCAGACATCTCCGATATGCAACCAAGGAGAGTTTCCTGGAGCAATGACATAATTGGCACCGTTGGCAGGGAGAGGAAACTGAAGCTCAGCTTCCTTGGGAAATGATTGATATCCAACTTTGATGATAGACAAAGTCTAGGCACGTTTTTGGTTGTAATCATCTATTTGGCGACTCTACTGGAGGCCGAACCTCTTGGCAACTCCTCTTCATAGTTCTGGCTCAATTTTTGAGGCATACTTGGAGAAATCCTCAGAAGCTACAAGCTAACACAGTACCTGACCCTGAAAACATCATCAAAGAGAGAAAGGTATTGTAGAAAGGAGCATCTAGTTTAGGTAAACCTAAATGATCTCGTATATCTCTCCAAAAATGGCCTGTAATAGAACAAATATGTTGAGAGTATAGCATCTAATACTAGCAGTGAAAAAAAACTCTCATAGATTCATAAAACTCCTCATTCTTTAGGTTTTCATTTCACTTTAAGCCCAAAGGAAACCTCATGTCCTATCCATCATACTCCTTTAGTCTTATCAATAACTCCTCAACCATCTATCATTTAGATAGCCAATACTCTTTTAGCCACCATAGCTATGGCAGGTCCACAAGCACCTACTAAAATGGAAAGAATCATAGTTGCTAGATATGGTCCTCTGATACTGCCCACTCCTTTGAATGCCATGCCTAATGGAGAATATAAAAAATATAGGCCTAAGTTCACTGGGACTGAAGGTGTTACTGCTAAAAAACATCTTGAGTCATTCTATAGCTATGATGATAATCTAGACATTTGTGAAGATGATGTGTGGATGAGAGTCTTTGTCGAAAGCCTAGATGGAGAGGCTAGAAAATGGCTCATAGAACTAACCCCAAGATCTATAGCAAATATCGAAGCTTTAGATGATGCATTCTTAAAGCACTAGGGGGATAAGAAGGATGTCCTCTACTACCACACTGAGTTTGCAACTTAAAGAGGGAAAATGGTAAGTTGTTGTTTGCTTTTAATAAGAGGTTTAACTGTATGTATAGCAAAATACCAGCTAAAGTAAAACCCACTACTACCTCTGCTAAACTCACCTATGCCAACGCTTTTGATTCTGACTTCTACCTATTGTTGAGGGAGAGGTGTTGAGCTACTTTGGCTGACATGCAGGATGCAGCCTTCGAAGTGGAATCAAACATCATGGCTGCAGAGGAGCTCAAGGGAAATGTTGATAGAAGAAGACATAGGGGCAACTCTTCATCCTCGTCTGATCCTAAGATAGATAAAATGACCAAAATGATTGAGTCATTAGCCTCTGAAATCTCCAAATTGAAGTTTGAGCAGCACCTGGGGAAAGGAAGAGTGCCTAATACCTTTGCTCCTAGAAATCCAAATCCAAATCCATATAGAAGAACTAATGCGCAGTTGTAGATTTTGCAAAGAAAAAAAGATGCTAATGAAGACCAAATGATGAAGGCTCCTTTTCAAAATGCAGTCATCGAAGAAGAGTAGTTTGAAGAAGATGATGAGATCCATTACCTAGAAGACAAAGGCAATGCTTCCTTTTTTACCTCAACTGCCTACGAAAAGTCATTATTCAATGACCAGATCAGCCAAGACTAGGATGGTGAAGCTATTCTACAAACTGTAGATCAGCAAAGATATAATTTGATGTCAAAGATAAATAATGTAAAGGAAACTCTTGTTCAAAGAGTTGTTTTCCCTGCAGTACAACAAGCTAATAAGAAAAAATAACTGGTAGTAGATCCCATCATCCTCAAAGCTCTAGCTCATGAGGTAAGAGGCCTTGAAAAGTCTCCTTCTCCTTTTAGTTTTCAATCAGAAATTCAGAAGCTAAGAATACCTATGCCTCTGATTGAACTATTGAAGAATGAGTCCTTCAAAAGATCCATCCTCGAGGCCCTTGACCCTAAAGCCATCCAAGCCTCCACTAACTATGTAAATCTGCAAGATGGCAAGCCAACTGTTATTCTCAGCGTAACGATTGAAAATTGTGAAGACAACTCCCCATCATTCTATGTCTCTCTGACTATTCATGAAAAAATCCTTCACAAATACCTTTTGGACACTGGAGCCAGCCATAATCTAATGCCCAAGGCTATCATGGATGAGTTAGATCTTGAAATCACCAAGCCTTATCATGAAATATTCTCTTTTGAATCTAGAAAAGTGAAGTGTCTAGGATTAATCAAGGACGTATCCATCACTTTGTCTCAGCTGCCTATGAAAAGCATGATGATTGATATTGTGGTAGTAGATGTACCTCCCAAGTTTGGCATTTTACTTTCCAGAGGTTGGATCAAGAGACTAGGTGGATCATTACAAAATGATGTGTCCTATGCTACTGTCCCAGTTTTTAGACGTGAGAACAAGAGATTATATAGAGAGGTGTAATTGGCTTATATCATCAGCGATGAGAAGAACCCTATTAATCATCCCACCTATGTTGTTGACACTTATTTTGGAGCATTTATTCTTCATATTAAAGAATCTCAGTTAGCCACCATGTAGCTTAAAAAACTAGTTTGCCAAATCGCTAAGGAAGAAGACCCACAGATTTGGGACATGTTCTTTGATGAAGCTTTCTCTAAGGAAGTTATTGGGGTAGGTGTAGTCCTCATGTCCCCCACACAGGAATACATTCATTTATCTTTCAAATTAACCTTTTAGGTCACAAACAACATAGTAGAGTATAAAGCTTTGATTATGGGCTTAATCATTGCTAAAGAAATGGGCGTCAAAGGCCTGATAGTGTTTGGAGATGAAGACCTCATTATTTAGTAGGTAAATAAAACTTTCCAAGCAAAGCATCCAAGGCTAAAATCATACAGGGATAAGGTATGGAGGCTCAAGGATTCTTTTAATGATTTCAACACTTCTTATATTCTAAGAATGAAGAACCAACTTGTCGACTCCCTTGCTGTGTCTGCTAGCACGTTTATTCCTCTTTTACCTCTTAAATTGACATATCAAGTTCAGGTAAAATATAGACCGTCTCTACCACACAATGTCAAATATTGGAGAGTTTTTTAAGATGATGAGGAAATTAATAGGTTTTTAGAAGTCATTGGGGAATTTTTTGAAATGCATATTGACCAAGTAAATGAAGCCATGTAAGAATGCAGGCAGTCCAAACTAAAAAGCGAGATCGACTAAGGAAGCATCATCCAGCTACCTAGTAATCACATACCAAAGGGATTGGTGCCTCTAGAGAAGCTTTTCGATCATAACAATGTGCCATATAAGCCAGCTAAAATAGAGAATGAGTCTATTGTCTGTAAACATAATAGGGAGCCCAACCCATCCAAAATTCATCAATCTATCCACTCATTTGTCTTCTGCCCACAATTCCAAGTATTGCACCCTCATGAAGCAATTCGCTGATATTTTTGCCTGGGATTACAGTGATCTTAAAACCTATGATACGAACATCATTTAGCATAAGATTCCACTAGAAAAGAACACCACCCCTTTCAAGCAAAAATTAATACCTATCAGCCCTCTCTTATTGCCTTTGATTGAGAAAGAAATCAAGAAGCTATTGGATACCAAAATCATAGTTCCCCTAAGGTATTCAAAGTGGATCGCTAACCTTTTGGTAGTATGAAAGAAAAATGGATAAATCAGCCTTTGTGTTTACTTCAAAAATCTTAACAAGTGCTCCAAAAAAGTTAACTATCCCCTGCCTAAGATGGAACACTTGCTGCAAAGAGTTTCAGGGGCTAGATTCATGTTTTTCTTAGATGGATTTTCAGGTTAAAATCACATTGTTGTACATCCTGAAGATTAGGAAAAGACCGCCTTCACTACTCCTTGGGGCACATTCATGTACTCCAAGATGCCTTTCAGACTGATGAATTTTGGGGCTACTTTTCAGAGGGCCATGGACATAGCCTTCATGGGAGAGAAGGACAAGTTTATCCTTATTTATCTTGATGACATAACAATCTTCTCTAACAGCCACAAAGACCATTTACAACATTTGAAGAAGGTCTTCCTAAAGTGTAGACTGTTTGGAATCTCAGTGAACCTAGAGAAGTCACAATATACTTTTGAAGAAGGAAACTTTTGGGACATATTATTTTTGTTGAAGGTGTGAAGATTGATCCATCAAGAGTTCAAGCCATTCAGACATTATCCATCCCAAGGTAAAAAGGGACATTCAATCCTTCATGGGTAAGATTAACTTTGTAAGGAGGTTCATTCCAAACTTTGCAGAGCTTGTAAAGCACATCACTTCCATGCTAAAGAAAGGATCGAAAATAACATGGACGGATGCTTCAAGAAGCTCTTTTGAAGCCATCAAGCAAGCCATCATGGAAGCTCCCACTCTAATCAACCCAGATTACACTAAGGAGTTTTCTATTTTCTCTTTTGCCTCTTATGATACACTTGCAGTAGTTCTGTTGCAGAAAAATGATGAAGGCATAGAGCACCCTGTGGCCTTTTTAAGCAAGACTCTAAGGGATGTTGAACTAAGGTATGACCTTATTTCTTATGCTCTCATAAAATCTTTAAAAGCATTTAGAATTTCTATTTTTCATTCCAAAGTGGTCACATATTTATCTTCAACCTCAGTAGAAGATGTCTTACCTCAGCCAGATATTGATGGGAAGAGAGCTAAATGGATTGAAAAATTCATAGAGTTTAACATAGAGGTGAAGCCCGCTAAGCTCATCAAAGGCCAGGGCTTCACTAAACTTATGGCTGAAGAAAATTGCAGCTTGTTAGACATAAACTGCATGGGTCTAAATTCAAATGATGAGCGGATAGAGGAAGTAGCAGAAGAGAAAAAGAAGAATTAGTCTTTGGCTGAAAATCTAGGCACATGTGAATGGTATTACAACATAGTTCATTTTTTCCAGAAGCTAGAAGTCCCTCCAGGACTTAGCTCAAGTTAATCCCAAACCATTAAGCTCAGACCAGCCAAATTTTGCATTAATGAAAACCTACTCTATTGGAAAGACCCATCAGGAATCCTCTTGAGATGTCTAGATGAAGGACAATCTGTGGAAATCATGTATCAGTTCCATTCCAGCATTTGTGGAGGGCATCATTATTAGAAAACCACAGCCCACAAAATCCTAAGAGCTGGGTATTATTGGCCTTATCTATTCTCTAATGTGTTTTCTTTTGTAAAATCTTGTGACAAGTGTCAGAGGTTTGCAAGAAGACAACAACGAAAGTCTATGCCCTTAAAGCCAGTACATGTCAATTGTCCCTTCCAACAGTGGGGCTTGGATTTTATAAGTGAGATCAACCCACATTCTAGTGGCCAACACAAATGGATCTTAGTAGCCACTGATTATTTCACCAAGTGGATTGAGGCTATACCCACTAAGAATGCCAATCATCAAGTTGTCATAAAGTTCTTGAATGAGAATATTTTCACTAGATTTGGCTGCCCAACCAAACTAGTCACTGATAATGCAGCGGCTTTCAAGGCAAAAGAATTGGTGGACATGACTGAATCCATGGGCATCAAAGTGGTGCATTCTACCTCGTATTATCCTCAAGGCAATGGCTTGGCAGAATCATCTAACAAGAGTCTGGTAAGGGTAATCAAAAAACCATTGGAAGAAAACAAAAAGAGCTAGGATTCCAAGTTGAGGTTTGCACTATGGGTTGACAGAGTTACCATCAAAAAGTCCGTAGGGAATTCTCCATTCAAATTGGTTTATGGCGCTGATGATGTTTTCCCCATCCAACTGATTTTCCCTGTGGCTAAGTTCGTGCAAGAAGAACAAGATGAAGAGAATGACATGGTAAGAAGAATGAGTAACCTAGTTGAACTACAATAGATCAAAGAGCAGCTGGTTGAGAATTCAAGAGCTTATCAGAAGAAAATCAAAGAAACCTTTGACTGGAAGGAAAAAGTGGACAATTTCCAAGTTGGTGATTGGGTGCTTATATAGGATGCATTTAAGGAAAAGATTGGTAATCATGGCAAGTTTTGATCCTTATGGATAGGTCCTTTTGTCATCACTCAAGTTTAGCAGAACAATACATTCATTCTACATAGTTTGGAAGGTTGAGATAATTTTGGTAGCCCAGTAAATGGGTGGTTCTTGAAACTCTATTTCATTTCAGGCTTTAAAGCCTTGGTATTGTAAATATGTTTTTCTTTTAGTTTTTATTTCATACAAAATAGACTCCATGCCCAATGGAACACTAGAAGGAATATTTAATTTTTGTTTTACATGAAAGGCATTGATTTGAGATCCTTGAAACCTCACAGGGAGGATTTCATCCCCAGAAGGAGCCAATGTTAGCCTCGCTATTAAAAGTCCCAAAATTGCATCCACATATGCTCTTAAAGTTCCTAGATTTGCTTGAAATCATCCCATGGGATCCATATATGCTGTTGAAATCTTTAGAATTTTCTCAAAATCTTCCAAGGGTTAAAATTGGCGTAAAAGGAGAGCCCATGGGAGGGCATAAATGCACTATCAGGAGGCAAAAACGCTTGTGAGCCATGAAAAAACCACAACCGCAGGCTTAAACAGTGGAATGAACAACCATTGTTAGATCTGGCCGATCAATGGCCCAGATCTATGGGGCTAATCACAATCAGCTGAGAAGAAGGGACAATTTAAAATTGGGTGCATGATCAGATCGGTAGGTCGCATCGACGGGGAGCATATGTTATGTTATATAAAGGCCGGGGGAGCGAACGACACACGATTTTGATTTATCGCATTGCTGATATCGCATCGGAAATATACCATGGGTGAGGCCTATGCACATACATATGGGCTACCCGATGAGCTAAACTCGACGACATTATAGTTGGGAATTCATAAATTTTGAGATCCGCACCCAAGTGATTTTCAATGTTTTTTGTGTATTTTCGTTGTTTCAATGAAATACAAAGGGAAACAAGGGCAACATGATAGCGATGGAACCCAGACTTGATGGGTTTCCTGAATAAAAATATATAATCTTTGAAGTCCATGGAAGGCCCATTTTCAATGTCTTTTCGTAGTTTTGTGCTTTTCGTTGTTTAAAAAAAATACGAAGGGACCTTTGGTTGGTGCCGATTGTGATGAAGCTTGGACCTAAAAGCATCCGGGAAGTGGAATATATGACATCTGAAGTCTTCCAAAGCCATTTTTTCATGCATTTTTCAGTATTTTCACATATTTCATTATATAAGGGAAATACATAGGCTAGGCCAAATGCAACTTGTGATGGCGACGAGGGCAGACCTAATGGATAATTAGACCATATTTTAGGACTTTTGAAGTCCAAAATACATAGAGAGGGAAGGATTTTTATAGTATTGTTGTGTTTTTTGTTCATAATAGAATGCAGTTAATATCCATGTTTTAAAGGGATTTCATAGGCCTAGAGAGCCATTCCACCATATAACAGAGCCCAGAAAGGGAAAGAGAAGGGCCACAACATGCTGCAGCTTGAAATAGAAAGATCAGGGAGCACAGAGAGCATAAAAGCCATCATCGAGCATCTCTACCATAGGAGGATGCCCAAAAAGTGCAAAAAGCTACCAAAAATATCTGAAAATCGTTACTGTGCTATCAGAAGCAGAAAAATCTGATCTTATTCTTGCCTAGTGGGCAACAAATCAGTTAACAATGTAGATCAGAGAGATTAGGACTCTGAGCCTCTTAGAGCTTAGGAGCATTGTAAACACGCTATAAATAGCTAAAAGTAAGATGTAATAGGGGTTCAACTTCTTGAGATTTTTCCTCCTCTGTTTCTTCAAGCTTCTCATCTTCATTCTAGCAATATAAGCTTCTTTTGTTGTTACATGTTCAATTCAATTTTCTCTGTTGTTCTATGCTTGCACATGAATAGGTTATTCATGTTTTCTACTATTTCTAATTCCAGATAACTGTCATCTTATCTCTGCATTGATAAAATAGATTTCCAATTTTCATTTCTTCCTGTAGCTAGCCATTAATATATGTTTATGTATGCATCTGCTGGTACAATCAGTATTCTCCACCTTTCCATTGAATCTATAAACTATTGAGCATTAGTAGTCTAAAGCCTTGTATTGTTGAGGGTGCTCATGCATGTTTTGAGTTTGAATAGATCTGAAATGATTATCTGACTTGATCCAAACCATCATTCATTCCAATAGTTCAGAGAACAATATTGAAGATTATATGTTACCAGGCATCTTCGATCTGCAACCTAGGAGAGTTTCTTGGAGTGATAACAGTTCCTAAGTCTGCTTCTCTATTCTGAAGTGTGCCTTCCCAATATTTGTTTGAAGTGCACTCATTGTGAGTTTAGAGTGGTGTTAGGCTCGAGATGGAACAATTCTCTCCAACAATAGCTTCTTGTTCAACTAGAATGCACTTTTCACTAAGGGAGGCAACAAAAGGGTAGGTCACTTGTCCTAGGATTTAGTGGAGGAGACCTTAGAAAAGACTTAGTGCACAAGTATGGGAGGAAAATATGCATTAATGAGGCTCATGAATAAACTGTTCTCATCACCTAATAAGAGGGCTAATTCCTTTACAGATTGCATTGAACAGGAAGACCAAGAAGGGCTACAAAATACCTAAGGGTGACACCAATAGAGTGAAAGAGATAAATTCATTTGAACACGACTCAAACATGGATAATATGCTTAAACCAATCAATAAAGAACAAAATGATACACACAACTCATGGATAACAATCACACCTTGAAATGATAGAAAAACTACACTTATTTCTAAGTGCAACAATTGAAATGACACATTACAACACTTAGAACACAAGTTGTGATAGAAGTGACGAGTGTGACAAAAGGTGTTCTAAGATGTAGGAATGCGTCTGGTGAATATTTTAATGATATGTAAGACTATTTGATGCAAAAGAGTGTGCTAGAACTAACATTGGTGATAGGAAAAGATGCGACACAGGAATGAGTGCAAACAACAAAAGTGGCACCTGCAACAGGAGGAAAAGATGTAGACGACACTTGCAAAATGTGAACGACCTTAAAAGAAAAAAATCCAAAGCAATGATAACATGAGAAAACACTTATTAAAGTGAAAATGAGCAAAATAAACAACCACAATTGTAAAATTGACACTTGTGAAAGCGACCTTCCACAAAAGAAATAATTGATAAACTCACCATAATATAAGTACAATCATAACCAAAGTGAGGGGGAATGTCAATGGAAGTGTGCAATGACTGGTGACATAAATTGATAATCAAACAAGAATTATCTTGATGGATGGTGCTATACATGTTCAAGCTTGTATAAAGGAAGTGTGCTCATGAACTCATTGAAGATTGAGCATGTGTGTGCAATTGACTTAAAAATTTAAAACTAGTAGGAGGACTTAAATGCTTTATATAACAGCCAAAAACTGTGAACTAAAAAGAGAATTCCACATTGTAATATCCTATTAGGCTCCAAAATTCAAGTGTGAGAAATTTTTTGGAGGGTTTTGATCATAGTGTCAACAGTTGGCAACACAATAATAGAATTCTAACTTCTCTGTTCAGGTTTAATTCTCTAAGTGCAATGTTTCAATATTTTTGGAAGTAATGATTCATCTTGTGGATTACATTAGCTTCCCTACATAACCTATTTATCGATATGTTCCCCTCCATTCCCTTGGTTAAAGACATATAAAGGCTTTCCAAATCGCAATTGTTTCGATCTAGGAAAGGGGAATATATAACCGTGAGTTTAAGATAACCAGAGTATGAGTTTTCACCTTTGATGTTTCTATGGTTCTAGTAGGTCTGGATATTATCTCGATAGAGTCACTACAACAATACAAGCATCACTTTTCTACCAACCAGCTTGAAAAGTACCCCAACGAAGTTACTGGTTTCACCTCTCTGTGCAGGAAGCCTTTCCCTTCCTTCAATTTTTTTTTAATAGAACGAATCTTAGCGACTTATTTATTTCATGGGCTGAAGAGGGATCCTGAATTATTGATATCATGAGATATTTATCCTTGTAAGAAGGTAATATAAACCTCGGATATTGGTTTGCTTGCTAATTTATTTTCCACTTACCTTTCTTTACTCGATTAGATCAACAAGAAAAAACACTTATTACTTACAACGTGAAGTTGAAGAATGAGGATCCTAAAATAGATATGGATTTATATTTTTATCAAAGGCTTTTTGTTTTAGTGGATCATTTTTACCATTCAGATATCACTAACTTTAAAGACATGTAGATCCATAATAGAGAATAGGTAAAAATATTAGCCAAGCATTGTTCGTCATCACAATTTCCCTTTTCAATTTTTCCACATTGTCTTTTGACCAAAAAGGAGTATATTTCATGCAAGGTATATTAAACAAACACAAAAGAAGAGACAAAAAATAAAAATCATAAATAAGAGACCAAGAAAATGGAGACTAAACCCAAAAGCATCAAACAAAAATAAAAAATATGCAAACACTAGATGAAGAGCAGGAAATAAGGTGAATGCAATGGAAAGGAAACTAAATGAAACTACGATGGCTCCTAACCTAACTAGCTATAAGCTTAGGGCTAAGTGTAATGATATTTCTAGTCAAGCCATTGTAATTGGTCTTGAACTAGAAACACAAAGATAAGATAAATTACAATTGATATATGATAATGTCTAATAGAGAAGATATGAACTTGAAAAGCTTGCACAAAACATTGAAGGCATTTATTAGATGCAGAGACATATGCAATCCTTAACCAACCTGCACCCTTACCTTTTTTACGTGAGTAAAAATAAAACAAACCTGGAAAGCTTCTTGTGAATGCATCAACATCTATATTGTGTTTCTTAGCAAACATCAAGAGAAATTGAAACTTGTTTCAAGCAAATAAACTTCTTATGTAAGATGCTTCTAACTAATGATAGATTTGATTATGATATTCAAAAACATCCTCTTGAAGATCCTATAACCCATGGGAGAAAGAATTTTGAATTAATGGTGTGGAATTAGAATGAGAATATTGCAAGGGAATATAAATCTAATAATATTCAAAAAGCTTGTCAAGATAGTTAGGGCCTAACATAACCATGATTGGAGGATGAATTGCCTCAACTACTTGACAAGTGTCTAAATATTGAGATGATAAAACATAAAGATCAACTGATGTAAAACAACCATCATTAGATATACTAGTGGGAAAAAGATCAATTGAATGTCAGTTGTTAGAATAGGAACCAAGATCAAATGGATTGGTTGAGGCATAAGATTGTCAATTAGGAGAAGTCAATGATAGATAAGTTCGAATAGCTCTACAAATTCGTTGAATGAAGGAATCACCTTTATCATATGTTGAATTCTAAAAACCATATACTTTTGACTGGATTCAACCTGGGCTGAGATATTAATCATTGAAATGGAACACCAATATAGAAAGCAAATGAAACTACTCGAGATGTAGTGGATGAAAAGGAGCAACTTGATTCAAGAAAGAAAAAAATCATTCATTATTATTGAAGAAGCTATCTAGTGCTACGAATAAAATAATCAGTATTAGAATAATCACAAGAAGTATTAGGAGCTTATTATTTTCAAAAGAAAGTGATAGGTATGAATCCTTCAACCAAAAATAATATTTATAATGATCAACTTCACCATTTCGCTCATCCATGAATTGTATACATTCCAAACTTGAGTTTCATATAAGTGATTTACACGAGGAATAACCAATTGAAATAGAATATTCAATCCGATTAGAAACTACATCTTGAAATTTGACAGAGTTGTATACAAAATAACAAACATCTTTCAAGAAGGAATTTACATTTACTAAAACCATGTAAAGGAAGCAATTTCACAATAAAATCTAGACCTGGTTTAGTTCAGGGTCTGACCAAAGTCACGAGAACCTAACATAAGCATCAACAAAATTTGAGGTTCCTTGACTCCCCAACAAGTCTTAGAACATTAAAAAATGTTACAATCACATTGTGATTATTAAATCAAATTATTAATGGTGTGTGGATAGCTACCACCAATAATTGTAACATGATCACTACTATACAAATATTATCCATACACATTTCTGATTTAGTCATAACTTATTTCTTCAACAAATAGATTACCCAAGTCATAATGTTCTTCTTATTGCACATCTAATGATTAATAGTTTGAATGACTTTCATGAGTAGCTTGAATTGAAGAATTTTTTCATTCAAAATTGAAAATGACAAGGGATGGAAAGGATACTCAATGATTTCCTTACCTTCTTCTTGATCATAAATTGTCTCACTACATTGTGTCATTCAAAAATCCAACTCATTAGATGATAAAAATGCAGTGCAAGCAGTAGAGCACAAGGGATAATGGGATGAAGAGGAAATTTCGATAATAACATCTTCTTGGACCGAATGATATTTTAGGTCTAAATATTCCAAGGCATAATCTTCTTTAAAAAATAAAATATAAAATGTCACACTTGGGCATACATCATTACATAAAAAAATAGAGCCAGAATCATTAGAATGATGGTTGTTTAAGATTTCAGATTGACTAGGCAAATCAATTTCATTTGATTCATCACCAAGATTCTTAGATCTAAAAGAAACCAAGGATGGAAGAACATTATATTGGCATGGAGAATTTTGAAACAGAAAATAAAGAACAAAATAATCCTCATCATGTTGTTTCTCTACTAGTGAAATATGTCTGCCTTGCTCCTGATCGATACTTGGATTTGAAAGATCCTGAGCAAGCTAATCAAGGCACAAGGGATCACATAAATTAGACGATAGAGGATGATAGGTATCCAAATCAGTTTCAATACTAAAGTTATGAGTATCATAATGAGGAATGGAAGGGTTCAGATACATCATCGTCTTCATGAACCATTCCATGATTGTAGGAATTTATAGGATAAGTTCCTCAGACAGAACACCAAAGGACACCGCTCACAAAAAGATCATAGATCAATGCATCAATATTGTTGACATGGCTAAAACCCTCAAAGAGGGGAGCAGTTCATGACCTGAGCTAATGCGATCACTTCAGCCAATTTATTAATACAAGAATGAAAATTTACATAAGCTTCTCTCATGAGTAGTTACCCTACAAATGACCCTCCATGCTCTTTAAATAGAGATCATGGACCAATGGAGTGTTAAGCCAAGGATCAAGTGTCGATAATACCAAGGAGAGAATGAACCATCGGATCACTACATATCTTGACCATCAGATTGTAAGTTACAAAAGTACATAGTAAAGAAACACACTTTACCTAACTCTACACTAGACCAAGTTATACTTAACTATTTCCTATGTGTCAAAATATCCTAACAATGATTTCCTCCATTGGATACATATATTGGGAAATGGATGAAGGTTTATAAGATGGATCAGGAATTTGATTTCTAGATTTCCCTACTTGAACACTATCACAAGGATGCACCCAAATTGATACGAGAAAATGAGAAGGATAATGAACACAAGGAGTAGTAGGTTCCTCCTTCAAAATTAGAGGTTTATTGAAGTTTATAGAATTTTGGGAAATGGGAAGAATTGGGGGTTTATATTCAAATTGATTAAAAGAAATATGAACCAAATGTTCAAACCTTTTTTTTATGTCCCAATCCATACCTTCCTCGGGAAACTCACAACATAAGTGAAGGAATTTTTCAGAAAAATCCCCAGTTGATTCATTATGTTCCATTCTAAGATAATTCATTCTTTTATAAACATATCAGTACTCATACCTATCAAAAGCTTGATGAATCTCCTTAATAAACTGATCAAAATAATGTATAGAGGTAGAAGGAAAGGTATGACAACATTGATTCACATGACCTTCAAGACTGAGGGTAAATAAAACACACAAAAAATATTCATCATCCATTTCATGATATTTACAAAACACAAGAAAATCATTTATGTGTCTGGATAAACATGTACCACCCTCACCATCAAAACTAAATTTAGGCAAGACATGAACAATTTTTGTGAAGAATGAAAGTTTACGAGGAGATAGGTTACAAAAACACTTTAGGTTTATGATTTGGGAAAGAGTCATTTAATATAAGATATTCAAACTGACTCAACAACATATATTGTCATCTGACCCTACTTCGAGTGTTAGACTTTTGATGGTGTTGGACACTACCAACATACATGGCATCTCCTCGATGTGAAGTCTCAATTATACCTCACACCATTTGGAGTAGGGTCTCCATTTGGAGTGTTTACCTCTTCACCATAACAAAATGTTTTTCCTTGATTTCAATCAATAACATAATAGATGGTATATGTAGACCTTGAATAAGAAAGTAAGTTGACATTGTCAAACAATCATTGCAATGTGTAAAAGGAGACTTTCACAAGTGAGATATGGGAGTGAGCCTTTGGAAGGATGTAATATTACTAACCTAAGAGAGACACAAGAGAGCATAAAAAGATTCGTTAGCGAAATAGTTCACCTAACGATGTTAAATAAAATACAACACACATTCACAAAATGATTACCAAATCCACTGAAATAGTTCAATTTCTCCAGTACATATGAACACAGCATATATCATAAACATCCAAAATATAGTCCTAAAACATTTATGATACATGCATGAAAATGTGTTAGCTCATTAAATTTAAATTAGGTGAAAGATCCAAGTGTATGGTTACAATGATGGAGCACTAGTTCTAGTAGTGCACCATTAAGCCACTTCTTGCTTCTCCAAGGAATCATTTTCTCTCTTATGCTAAGTAGAGAAGCCAAGGCTAGATCTCCAAAGATTTAATCCTTGAAAAACCCTCTAATTGAGTTATGAGGTTTCTTTTATAACAAGAGTAATGGCCTATCCTCTGATGACTCTCAGACTTCTAATGTGTCCTTTGGAATTCTTTATGTGAATTGCTTACATTTTGTCCTCTTCTCTTTAATAATTACATCATTACATTCCACATGGTGTGCCATGACACACACACAAACACACACATTGACCATTATGATGACACATGTACAAGTTACAACTTAAAAATGATTACATGGGCTCTGTGATGAGGTGGAAATCCCAAGTTATCTTCTTTGTTGCTTCATCTTGCATTATTGATGACAGATCTGTTCTATGCTTCATCTTCATGAAAGAGCCAGTTTATTGTTTATATTCACCCTCCAAAGGGTATTTGATCAATATGGGAATCCTCTAAGTTTTCATGTAATGTATTCTTTCTGTCTTGGTCCATGATTTGCTTCATGTCTCCATAATAGCTTTCTTTTCTTCTTCTTCTTCGCAGGTGTTACTTCTTTCTTTATCCTTTCTATTTGCTTTTAGCTTCACCTTGCCGTGATAAGAAAGTAATCATGTAGATGAAAATCATTCATGAAAAAGGGAAAATAGTCTTAAGAAGATCTATTATATCACTACCTAGCTGATGGAATGATCAACTCATGATAGGCATGTGAGAAGATTAAAAATTAAAATAAGGAAGCTTAATTAGTAGGGAACAATCAAACTCTTCAGTGGCATAGGAAGACTCCATTGTTCATTTTTCTATTCCATACACTATGAAGATGAGCTCTCTTTGTTCCAATGCACTATAGGAAGCTGAAGGGACAAAGTGAGAAGGCTTGTTGCTTAAATATGTGCCATGTAATATGAAGAAAATAGAGGGAGACATGAAAGCATATTTTGACTAGTTAAGTGATTAGAGGAGGACCCCTTCAACCTTCCTTACTATGCCATGCACTGAAGAGAAAGGGTTTAAGAAGGCTTGGGCACATAATGCATAAGGGAAGAGGGAAGAGGGAGGGATGAAGCCTTCAACCTTCAAGATTTCAACATGCATCTTAGGCAAAAGGAGGCCTTTATGAAAGTACATTTTGAGTATTCAAAGTTTTAGAGGAGGCCTCCTTCGATCTTCCATACTATGTCATGCATTGAAGAGGAAGTGTCAAAGAAAGGATTGGGTGTAGATTACATTGGGGAGGAGGGAAGGATGAAGGCTTCATGATTTGTTACTATACAATGTGCCCCAAGGGAAGAGGGAAGGATGGAGGCTTCAGGCTTCATCACTGCACCATGCACTTTTAAAGAGACATAGGATCCTTGTCGTTTTGAAATGTGATTTTTTATTTCAAAGTGAAATTTGTTGTTTTGAAGTGTGCTTCATTATCCTAAAGTGCACCCCGTTATTCGAATGTGTGCTTTGTTCTTCCGAAATGGGCTCAAAGGTTCCTTGTTGATCCAAAGTGTTCTTTTTCATTTTGTGTTTAAATTTTTCTCGGTGTGAGTTTAGAGTGTGCTCAATCTGGGGGGGTACAGTTCTCTCCAGCGGATCCTGCTTGTTCATCTGGAATGCAGTTTTCACTGAGGGAGGCAATAAAAGGCTAGATTACTTATCCTAATATGTATTGATGTACTATGATAGGGAGGATAACTTCGAAAATACTTAGTGTATAAGTATGGGAAGAAATTATACATTAATGAGTCTCACCAATAAGCTACAGGCATCACCTACTAAGAGAGTTAATTCCTTTATAATTTTCACTAATATGAGGACAAAGAGGGGTGCCAAAATGGGTAAGTGTGAGAATAAGAGAGCGAAAGAGAGAAATGCATGTGAACAAGACTCAAACATGGATCACGCACATAAAAATATCAATAAAATATATAATGATGCACAAGAGTCATGGCCAATAATTGTACCTCGAAATGACATCAAAGTGGCACTTATTTCTAAGTGTGACAGTTGAAACGACACATTACAACACTTTGAACACAAGTTTCGACAGATGTGACAACTTTGACAAAGAGGTGCGATAAGATGTAGGAATGTGTATAGCACATATTATAATGCTATGTTATACCATATGATGAAAAAGTGTGTGCTAGAGCTAACTCTGGTTATATGAAAAGGTTTGACACACGAAGGAGCGAAAACAACAAAAATTACACCAACAACAGGAGGAAAACATGGAGATGACACTTGCAAAATGTGAACAAAATTAAAATTGACACAAGTTAGAGAAAATATAATATGAAAAAGAAACTCATTAAGTGAAAATGAGAAAAGGTGATAGAAATGAACGTAAAAGTGACATCTGTGAAATTGACGGTGCACAAAAGCAACACTTGAGAAAATTCATTGTAATTAAAGTAAAATCACAACCAAAGTGAGGATGATTGTCAAAAAAAGTGTGCACTAACTATCAAAATGAGTTGAAAATCAGACATAGACTATCTTCATGGATGGTACTATCCATGTTCAAGCTTGCATAAAGGGAGTGTTCTCATGAACACATCGAAGACTAACTATGTGTGTGCAAGTGACTTAACAATTTAAAACTAGGAGGAAGACTTAAACTCTTTAGAAAACATTCAATGAACATCAATTAAACATAAGATGAAACACTATAAGGTCCTCAGTAGGCTCCAAAATTCAAGTGTGAGAGAAATTTTGGAGGGTGTTGATAGAAGCACAAACACTTGGTGACACACTAGTAGAATTCCAACTTTTATGTTTAGGTTTAATTCTCTAAGTGCAAGGCCTCAATCTTTTAGGAAGTATTGATTCATATTTCATATTACCTTGGCTTACCTAATTAACCTGGTTAGAGGTATATTCCCCACAATTCCCTTACTCGGTTAAACACATATCAAGGCTTTCCAAATCACATTTGTTTCGATATAGGAAAGGGTAATATATAACTGCGAGTTTAAGATCATCTGACTATGATTTTTCATCTTTGGTGTTGCTATGCTACCAATAGGCTCATAAAATACCTAAGTTCAGTCACTATAGGAACATAAAAATTGATTTGCTAGCAAGGAGCCTAAATAGTATCCTGACGAAGTTATTTGTTTCACCTCTCTATGCAGGAAGCCCTTCTCTTCTTTAATCCTTTATTTATTTTATTTATAAAACTGTGCTTAGGAACTTATTTATTTCATGGTTAGAAGAGGGATCCAAAATTATTGAGATTAGGAGAGGTTTTCATTCTGACAAGGTAATATAGACAGCTGATATTACATAGGCAAGAAAAGGTGCATTACTTACATTACTGAGTTGAGGAATGAGGATCCCAGAATAGATACGAGATTTATAATTTTATCAAAAGACTTTTTTCTAGTGGATCATATTTCCCATTCATAAATAATTGAATTTAAATACATGTGGACCCATAATAGAGAAGAGGCAATAGATTAACCAAGCATTGTTCGTCATTGCAATTTCCCTTTTCCAGTTTTGCCACATTACCTTTTTAACGGACATAGTATCTTTCATGCAAGCTCTTATTAAACAAACAAAAAATAAGAGACATAATAAAGAAAAAATCATAAATGAGAGACCAAGAAAATGGATATTGAATCCAAAAACATCATGCAAAATCCCAAGAGATGAAATAACTAGATGGAGAGTAGGCAAGAAGGTGGATGCAATGGAAAGGAAACTAAATGAAACAAAGACTACACCTAAGCTAACCATCTATAATGTCAGGGCTAAGCGTAATGATATTTCCAATGAAGCCAACGTAATTGACCTCGACCTAAAAACAAAAAGATAATTCACAACAAAGAAGATATGAACTTGAAAATCTTGCACAAAACATTGAAGGGAGTCTTATATGTAGAGAGGTGTGTGATCCTTAACCAACCTGTAACCTTACCTTTTTTAGCAGAGTAACAATGAAGAAAACCTGGAAAGCTTCTTTTGAATGCACCTACATCTATACTATCTTTCTTAGCAAACATTAGGAGAAATTGAAACTTGTTTCTAGCAAATGGGCTTACCAAGTAAGATGATTCTAATTGGTGATAGATTGGATCATGAAATTCAAAAACATTCTCTTGATGATCTTGTAGTCCTTGGGAATAATATTTTTGAATTAATGGTGTGAAATCAGGATGAGAATCTTGTGAGGGAAAATAAATTTGATCATATTCATAAATCTTGTTAAGATAGTGAAGGCCTGGCATAACCATTAATGGAGGATGAAGTACCTCAACTTCTTGACAAGTTTCTAGATATTTGATGATAAAACATAAATATCATCTAATGTAAAAAAACCATCATTAGGTAGATTAGTGGGAAAATGATCAATTAAATGAGAATTTTTAGGACAAGAACCATAATTGGATGGACTGATGAAGGAATACGATTCTTAGTTAGGAGATATCAAAGGTAGATCAGTTAGAACAACTCTATAAATTCTCTAAATGAATTAATCACCTTCCTCCTATGTTGAATGTGACAAACCATTCACTTGTGACTGGCTACAACTCAGAATGGCATCATAATCATTGAAAAGGAATTCCAATATGGAAAACACATAAAACCAATGAAGATGTTGTGGATGAAAAGGAGGAACTTGATTCACCAAACAAAATAACCATTCATTAATGCTAAAGAGGATCACTAGTCTCAAGAAGAAAACAATCAGGATTAGAATATTCCCAAGAAGGATTATGAGCTTATTACTTTTACAATAATGTGATAGGTGTGAATCCTTCGACCAAAGATAATCTTTATAATGATCAACTTCACCACTTCACTCATCCATGAAAGGTATACATTTGAAACTTGAATTTTATATAACATATTTACATGAGGTATAATCAATTGAAACATAATATTCAATCCGATCATAAACTAGATCCTAAAAGTTTACAGAGTTATATCCAAAATAACAAACATCTTTGAAGAAGAAATTTTCATTCAGTTAAACCATGAAAAAGAGATAATTTTTTGAGAAAATCCAAATCTGGCTTAGCATATAGGTCTTACCTAAGTTACGAGAACCTCACATAACCATCAATGTAAATTGAATTTCCTTGACCCCCTGACTAGTCTTAGAACATTCAAATATTTTAGAATCACATTGGGAAGATTGAATCATATCATGCATGGTTTATGGGAAGCTACCTCTAATAGTTGTAACATGATCACTACTATCCATATGGCAACCATCAACATTATTGATACAATCATAAGTTATATCTTCAACAAAAAAATAACCCATGTTATAAGGTTCTTCTTATTGTACATCTAAGGATGAATAGATTGAATGAATTTCATGAGTAACCTAGATAGAAGAATTATCTTCATGCAAAATTAAAAATTAGAAGGGATGGAAAGGATACTCAATGATTTCCTTACCTACTTCTTGATTATAAATTATCTCACTTCCCTATGCTAATTCGAAATCAAACTCATTAGATGATGGAAATGAATTACAAGCAATAGAGAACAAGGGATAGTCGGTTGACGAGGAAGTTTCCATTAGAAAATCTTCATGGACCAAATGAGATTTGAGGTCTAAATCATCCAAAAAAGGATCATCTATGGAAACAGTTTACATAAGTTTGTGAAATAGGAACTTCTCAGGGTTTAGATTCACACATATTCAAAGAAATATGAACCGAATGTTCAAACAAAAATCTTAAAGAAATCACAATCCATATCTTTTTTAGGAAACTCACAACATAAGTGAAGGAATCTAATAGAAAATAATCAATTAATTCATTTTTTTGCATTCTAAGTTGACTGATTTTTTTATAAACATCTCGGTAATCATGCCTATCAAAATCTTGATGAGGCTCCTTAAGTAATTGATGAAAATAATTAATAGAGGTAGATGGTAATGTATGTCCCCATCACTTCATAATACCTTCAAGAGTGAGGGTGAATAGAATATGCACAAAATATTCATCATAGATTTCATGAGATTTACAAAACACAAGAAAATCATTGATGTGTTTGGATAAAAATGTACCCCCCTCACCATCAAATTTGAATTTATACAAGACATGGAAAACTTCTCAAATGATTGAATGTTCAGGAGGAGATAGGTTTTAAAAACACTTTGGGATTATGATTTCAGAAAGAGCCGTTTAAGATAGGATATTCAAATAGACTCAATAGGCACAACTTGCCATATGACCCTCCTTCTAGATCCAAAATCTTAATGATGTTGGATAATGACAACATACAGGGGTTATGTCCAATGTGAAGTACTAGTTAGAGCTCACATTGTTTAGATTAGCAGCCAAATCCGAAGTATCATCCTGGCCACCATAGTACAAAGGTTCACCTTGGAATCAATGGAGAACATAAGAGATAAAATACACAGACCTTGAACAAGTAATTTGACATTGTGAAACAACCATTGCAATGTGTAAAAGGATTCTTTCATGAGTGAGTGACGAGAGTGAGTCTCTAGAAGGACGTAATAGTACTAGCCTAAGAGGGACACATGACAACATGAAAATATTCGTTATAAAAATAGTTCACATAATGATGTTAAGGCACATATAACACACATTCAACAAGATTATTATCAAAGCCACTGAAACAATTCAATTTCTCTAGTACATATGAACATAACATATAACATATACATCACAAGAATAGTCCTAAAATTGAAAATGTGTTGGCTCATTGAATTTCAATTAGGTGAAATATCCAAGTACATACATCAATGATGAAGCACTAGTTCTAGTAGTGGAGCATTAAGCCACTTATTGATTCTCCAAAGAATAGTTTTCTCTCTTATTCTAACTAGGGAAGCTAAGACTAGCTCTCCAAACCATTAAGCCTCCAAAATCCCTTTGCATGAGTTATGAGGTTTGTTAGAAAATTATATATTACAGAGCAATGGAACATATAGAATATTGCATAAATATAAACACAGGAAACACATAAAACCATAGAGACATAGATATACATGGTTCACCCAGTTTGGGCTATATCCACCCCGAATAGCTAGTCCTTCCCTTCTATTATCCAGCAAAATGAAGAGACACAACCTACATCATATCCGCTATAATATCCTCTGTTTTCTCTCATAGTCTCACCTCTCTGTTTCTCGCTCAGAGAATACACATCTATTACACAACCTCAAATACAATGCCCTCATACATAGAGAGGGGTTGCCTTTTAGGGAAAAAAAAAAAAAAAAAACCCTAAAATAAGCATAAGTTCTACCGTCAAATCATCCGCCTAATGAATGGCCCAAATTGACTAGAAATTACTATACTTTTACAAGGCAATTTTACATCCGTTTTTACCTTCGGGGGCACTACCGCCGAACCCCCACCGGGGGACCACTGGCCCTAGACCCCCCATTTGGGTGGATCGGCCCCCTCGGACCCCCACAAGGGGGACAAGTCCCCCTCGCACCCCCCCTGGGGGTGTAGAAACTTCCTGGGGTATACATACGGCTGAAATAAAGACCTCTAAATAATCATGCTCCACACCCAACAAGGTTGTATTATCACAAGAGGAATTTCCTTTCATATCCTCATGACTCTTGAGTTACCCTCATTTCTTTTGGACTTCTGATGTGTCCTCTGGACTTCTCTATGTGATTTTTTTCGATATATGACTACGTGACTCTTCATATTCACCATGTGACATTTGGAATTCCATATACTACATTTTGTCCTTTTCTGTTTAATAATTACATAATTAGATTCCACATGATGTGGGATGACACATGGACACACATTGACCATTATGATGACACTTTTACAAGTTACAACTTAACAATGATGATGTGGACTTCGTGATAAGGTAGAAATTCCAATTTGTCGTCCTTGATACTTCGTCTTGCATTCTTGATGGAAGATATGGTCTATGATTCATTGTGACGAGAGATCCACTTTGTTTCTTATATTCACCCTCGAAATGGTCTTTTATCAATATCAAAATTCTATGAGTCATCATCCAATCTTTTATTTTTTTCTTGGTCCATGATTTGCTTCATGTGTCCATGATAGCTTTCTTTTGTTCCTATTATTTGCAGGTGTTCCTTCCTATCTAATTTGAGCATCACCATTTTTTGCTAATAAATTTATGATTTCAATGAAAATAATTCATGAAAAGGTGAAAAAATTCTTAAGAACATATATTCTATCACTACCTAGCTCACGAAATAATCAGCTTCTAATAGGCCTATGAGAGGGTTAAAAGAATGATGCTTCATTAGGCGAGTGCAATAAAACTCATAAATGGATTAGGAATTCTCCATTGTTCATTTATACTATGCCATACACTATGAATATCATCTCTCCTTGGTCTAGTGTAGTGGAAGAAACTGAAGGGACAAGGTGGGAAGGCTTGCTGCTTAAAGATGCACCATGCACCCTGGAAAAAAGGAGAGAGAGGCTTGAAAGCATAATTTGACTAGTCAATGGATAAGAGGAGGCCCCATTTAACCTTCCCTACTACACCATGCACTAAACAGGAAGGGCCTAAGTAGCCTTGGGTGTAAATTTCATAGGGGAAGATCGAAGGATGAAGGGTTTAGCCTTCAAGACTATGCCATGCACCCTAAGGAAGAGTATGCTTTTAGGAAAGCACATTTTGATTGGTTAAAGTTTGAGAGGAGGCCTCCTTCATCCTTCCCTACTATTCCATGCTCTAAAGAGGAAGGGTCTAAGAACAAACTGAGTGAAGAGTGCATAAGGGAAGAGGGGAGGATCAATGCTTCGAGCTTCATGATCATGCCATGTACGCTAAGGGAAGAGGGAAGTATGAAGGCTTCAAGCTTCATGATTTCACCATGCACTTTTAAAGAGATAGAGGATCCTTATTTTTCTAAAGTGTTCTTCATTTTTCTGAAGTGTTATTTTTTGTTCTGAACTACACTTCATATTTATGAAGTGCACCTTGTTGTTCCAAAGTTATTTTTTTCACTATTTGTTTGAATTGTCCTCAATGTGATTTTGGAATATTCTCAGGATTGGGACAACACAATTCTCTCCAACAGCGGCCACCTGTTCATATGGAATTAGCTTTTCACTTAGGGAGGCAACAAAGGGCTAGGTAACTTATCTTAGGATATATTAATGCACTGTGAGAGGGAGGAGACCTTAGAAAATACTTAGTAAGAGGGCTAATTCCTTTACAAATTGGACTCAGAAACATGACCAAGTAGAGCTCCAAAATGGCTAAGTATGAGAGAAAAAGAGTGAAAGAGAGAAATGCATATGAGCATGACTCAAATATGGATAATACATATAAAAACATCAATATAATCCAAAATTATACATAGGACTCATTAATCAGAATCACACCTCAAAATTCCAATGAAGTGACACTTATTTATAAGTGTGACAGTTGAAACAACACATTAAGACACTTTGAACACAAGTTGCGATAGAAGTGACAACTCTAATCAAAAGGTGTGCTAATATATAAGAATGTGTTTGGAAGATATTTTAATGATATGTAATACCAACTGATGCAAAATAGTGTTCTAGAACTAACTTTTATGATACACAAAGGTGCGACACACACAAGAGTCAAAATAAAAAAAAGTGGCACTTGTGACAGTTGGGAAACATGGAGACGACACTTGCAAGATGTGAATAACCTTGAAAGTAACACATTCAAAAGAAAATATAACTTGAAAATTACACATTAAATAAAAAAAGAGCAAGATCAATAGCCATGAAAATAAAAGTGACACTTTTGAAAGCGATGGTGTGCAAAAGTGATGGTTGAGAAAACTCACCGCATTAAAAGTACAATCGCAACCAAAGTGTGGGGGTTTGTGAAAAAAAGTGTGCATCGACTGTCCAAATGAGTCGAAAAATTCTCACACACTATCGTGATGGATGGTGCTATTCATGTTCAATCTTTCATAAAGGAAGTGTTCTCATGAACTCATCAAAGACTGAGAATGTGTATGCAAGTGACTTACAAGTTTAAAAATAGGAGGAAGAATTAACTGCTTAAAAAAAAATCCAATGACCATGGAGCAACCATATAATGACAAAATGTAGGATCCTTAGTAGGCTCTAAAGTTCAAGTGTGAGAAAACATTTGGAGGGTGTTGATTCCAATGTCAACAATATTATAATTGTAATAGTTACTCGGCTAATATTGGGGTTTCATTTAGCATAGTTACTCATAATTAGATGAATGAATTAGATGTTCATTGTCTTGAAAGGGTGATAGTCCTATACTCTAAAAGATGGGTCTGGAAGAAGTTGGAAGGCCCTAGGATTGGTTCCACCTTCCCTATAGACTAATATGTTTTGTTAAATACATATTGGTAAATGCATAAAAACAAAATTCTTACTACTATGTCATACATATACTATACAATGCTAGTATAAATATATAAAGTTGATAATAATTGTTTAGGAAGAAAGTAGTCAAGAATGAATTTCTTAAAAAGATGTACATTTCTTGATAAGCTTGAAGAAATTAGGCCTAAATAAAAGGTGTCTATGCATATAATTAAAAGGAACAATTCTCTTTCCTTTTTCATTATTGGAGTGGATCGTCCCATAATAGAAAATAACACCTATTGAAGATGGAGATGGAAAATAAATTAAAATGAGAGGGACTTTCCTTTTCATAGCCAAACTGAAGAATTTTCATCTATATAATAGTAATATCTTAATAACTCATTGACCATAATGATCGGTCAGAAATAAAGGTTGACATCATACCATACCAAATGTAAAATTATTAAACAATGTCATATATTCAAAATACATTAGAAATTATACAATGGCATTGGAATAACAATATTGTTAGTCCCTTTTGGAATAAATTCTCGCAAGGGAAAATGGATGAAAATATACAAAAAAGAAAATATGTTTGTTTATACAAATAATTAAGATGAAAGGCTCAAAAAGGAAACTAATATGGGTGTGTGGGTATGAAACCCCATAATAGATATTTCTAGGAGTAGGTTGAGCTTCACAGGCAAAATCCTTGGAACAAGTCAAAAAATTTACAAATTAAGAATGTGGTTAATAGTTTCTCGAGAAGAGGTATCCTTTCGAGACAAAAGCATATTCCTTGACTATTACACTTTAGATAAAATATGACCTACAAACCCACACAAGAACGAGAATGGTTTTTTAGGAAGTGGAAGTAATTATCTGGAAACCAAAATAAAAGAAAAAAAATTATAATGGTTTCTCTCCTCCATGCTCACCTATGAGAAAAGGGTCCACGGTCTAGTCTCTCCTCCTATGGTCATAATGCAGACTAAAATTTAATACAATAGTTGAAATTATAGTCAGAAAATGAATAGAACAATCAATATGAATAAAGGACTCAATACCTGTATCTTCTCCTTGTCACTGGGAAAAACTGTTGGTTACAAGAACCCTACAACTATAAAAAAATAGAAAGAAAACCTCGATATTTGTACGAGGTACAAAGGTATAAATTCAAGAGAAATTGAATGAAATGCTACTAATAAGCTAGTGCTCATGATTCATAGGTGAAAGAGAGGAAGAGTAACAAACCCTAACCTATGAAGAAGATATAAACGCTGAGAAAATCTATATACATACATTGATCTTAAATTATAATAGGTTCTAAGATCGTAATTAATTTTTTCAAAAAAGATGTTCTATTACATTGAAATACATAGTCATACATTTTTTTTTTTATAGGGATGTTACAAGTGGTATTAGAGAGGAGTTTCAAGAATTGTGGACTTTAGTCAACCATGTTTTCCAAAAGTATGTAACAACCAAAAATTGTAGATTTTGTAGATTTAAGACAGAGGAGGACTCAATAACAAGAATGAATTATGGGGGAACCTTATGAGGAAACCCATATTAGTGGAGATGAGATTTATGTACATGACGACCAGCAAGCCCATATATTTCAGAGATAATTGTAAGAGATGCTGAGAGGTATACTAACTGAAATATCAAACCTTCGTGCTAATCATGAGTGATTACTAAAAACCACTATAGAACAAGAGAATATAATTACGAGTTTGACAGATAAAACCATTTCCAAAGTTGTGGGGGTAATGAAAGAAGGTAAAAATAAGGATGACAACCTTAAATGGATGGCAGTGGAGGAGGAAGGGGAAATTCAAAAGGGTAGAATTGAAGAAGAGGAGAAAAAACAATCTAGAATTCAAGAGAAGCATGAACAGAAACGAAAAGTGCAGCTACATGGATAATTTTGAAATATCATTCCCCCATCATATGATGGCGAATCCGAGGAAGAAACAAAGGCTTGGTTGATGAAAATAAATCAATACTGTCAAGTTTATCACTATACCACTGAATTGAAGGCCAAGTTGGCCACTAATCAATTAAAGGGGAAGGTGTCCCTATGGTGGGAAGAAGTGAGAACAGTTCATAATTTTGAAGGAAAACAAGCTGATTGGGAGGAATTTGAGCGACTACTTAGAAAGGAATATCTAACATGACGATACTTAGATGATAGTGAGAAAAGAGTTTCAACTATGGATGAATTGATAACTAAATTTACAGATTTGTCACATTATGTGCCCCATATAAAGGAAGAGAAAGAAAATATTCCACGGTACTTATGTTGTCTTTATCTCTGTTTTAAGGAGAGGATTGAGTACAATAACCCCAAGCCTACAAATGAGGTTATCCATAAAGAAAGGATTTTCTATTAGCAATTAAAATAGAAGAATGATAGCTAAAAATCCTAGATTAACACAAAATAAGGAATGGGGAATGGAAAATAAAAAAGGCAGAGAAGGTGTGTAGTTTAAGAAGAGTAGTAAAGGAGGGAAAAATTGTAATTCTAACAAAACCAATGGATAGTCCGAGTAGTCACAAGGGGAAACCTAGGTTGGGTCTAAGCAAAATGAACTCAGTAAAGGGTTGAATGGAAAGGATACGGTACTGTTAAAGTGTTATGGTTGATGTGAACCTCATCTCTCATGAAATTTCCCTTATAACTTGAACTTTGTACAATGCCTTCACAACATTAAGGAGTTTTATACAGTCAATGAAATATCCATAAACATTCCACACATTAGCACAACCTTGAAGGAGTGACAGGTGAAGCACCAGTCCACCATGGTTGAAATAGAAGGTATTATTGTGAACTTAATTATTTCTCTATTTACTAATCCTCGTGGCAACCTAAATTATGTTTGTCCTAAATTTATAGAAGATTGTAATTTAGTGGCTGAAAAAACAAAAATTCCTTGGCTAGTCCAACTAGCAATAAGTGCAATGAGAAGGGTCACTAGCTAGGTAAAGCCCTACTCTATTGTGTTGAATAAAAAACCAAACAGACTTAACTTAAATATATTGCCATTAGATTCCTATGACATCCTCATAGGCATGGAATGGCTAGAGAGTCATAGAGCACTTGTTAATTTTTTGAGAAAATAATTTCCTCCACGAGTGACAATGGTGAAAATCTAGTTATAAAGTGAATACCTAGACCTATTTGAATACATCAAATATGAACATTGTAATTGAAAAAGGTAGCTGGAAATGTGTGGGAACGTTGTGCTGTCTAGATAGAAAACCAGTCTCAGAGTAAGACAACCAAGTTGTTATAAGAATTGAACATGGTGAGGAATTATCAAGATGTATTTGTAGATAAGATGTTGGGACTAACTCCCAAAATGGAGACATATTTTTTCATAGACCTAATACTAGGAGAAACACCAATGTCTAAAGACCCTTACCGAATGACAGTATCAGAACTCACAAAAACAAAAATTTAATTGTAGGAATTATTGAATAAAGGGTATATTAGGCCCAATGTATCACTACGGGGTTTAACCATCACTTTTTTAAAAAGAATAATGGAACTTTTAGTCCATGCATGGAATATAGCTAGTTGAATAAGTTAACAGTACAAAATAAATACCATTTACCCCATATTGACAACATTTTTGACCAAGTCAAGGGGGTGATAGTTTTTCAAGGGTAGATATAAGATATGGATATCACCAACTAAGGATGTGGGAATAAAGAATACCAAAAATAATGTTTCAAACTTGTTATGGGAACTATGCATTCAAAATGTTACATTCCAGGCTTATGAACACGTGTCCCACATTTATGTGCTTAATGAACAATGTATTTAGCAGGTTTTTGGATAAGTTCCCATTCTTATAGATTATATACCAGTGTATTAAAAAAATTTGGAAGAAGACAAGAAAAATTTGGATATAGTATTGTTAAATATGTGGGAAAACCATCTATATCCAAAATTAAATAATTGTAAGTTATTTTAGCATAATATACTGTATAAGGGTCATGTGATTTCGAAGGAAGTTATATCGGTGGATCTTGAAAAACAAAATCCCATACTTGACTGGATGTTACCTAAGTACGTGGATGATGTAATGTATTTCATATGGATAATCGATTACTACCGCGGGTTTGTAGCAGGTTTTTCTAAATTAGCATACCCCATAACTTGCTTGCAAAACAAATAGGTAAAATTCCTATGGACAGAACAATGCCAGGAGGGTTTTGAAAATATAAAACACTTACTCATAGTGTCTCTAGTGCTTAAGATAGAATATCTCGATCAATATTATGAAGTAGATATAGGTGCATGTATTGAAGGCCTAGACGGTGTGCTTATGCAATAAGGGCATGTTGTGGAATATGAGTCTCAAAAATTGAAATATCATGAGAAGAATTATGCAATATATGACTTAGAATTAGTATCATTAATTCATGCCCTCAAATGTGGATGCACTACATAATTAGAAGGAAATTTACCTTGATTATGGATCATGTGAGTTTGAAATACTTTTTCAATCAACACAAAATGAATGCTAGGAAAACCAGATGGATGCCTTTCCTAAGCGAATATGACTTTGACATCAAGCCTATATTAGGTAACGAAAATAAGGTGGAAGATGCCATAACTTAGAGTTACAAATACATAGTTTAGGTTTCCATCATGCTGATAGTGCTAGATACCACCAATAGTAGGGGGCCTCCCTGGTATGAAGTTCCAATTAGACCTTACACCATTTGGAATAAGAGACCCATCCAGAACAATGCCATGACTTCCATTTATTCTTAAAGATTTTCCTTGATTTCACTTAACATATTAGAGAGTGCACATATAATTTGAGATGAGAAAGTAAGTAAGCCTTTTGAAATGCACAATTGCTATATCTATAATGTACTCCCATAAATGAGAAAAGATGGAGTGTGTTGATCTAAAGATGATCTGAGGTTGTCATTGATGTCAACCCAAGCAGCACCAGGGGCTAGCCTAATCTTGCAAGGGAATTTTTACTTGACAAATTACTCTATTTTGAGTCAAGGATCTTCCATATGGATTCTACTCGTTGAGATGTTTCCGTTGATATATGGCATGCCAAGTAATTCTTCACGGTTTGAGAGATATTCATGTTTGAAGTTAGTAACCCGAGTTAGTGGGCTAAAGCCCTATGGGGTTGTGCCATGGCACACATAATTGGTTTTGGTCATTGAATAGTCAATAATTAATAATTTTTAAGCTCCTAAAATCCCTCCAACGTTATCTATAGAAGCCCCTCTCAACTCTATAAAAAGAAATCTCATATATGCTCCAAATGAAGGGATCGTGGCAGTTTCACTATAACTTCATTTATGTGAAGTCTTAGATTCTAAAATGAAAAACCATTTTATTCACAATCCTAATCAACACCATAACCAAATTTAAAATCTTAGTTTTCTATATTTTCAGACATATGATCTATGGAATTTAGGGTTTTTGCATGCTCCTGAATTTCATCGCAAATAAGTGACCTTGGGAAAATTGTCATAACTCTATCTCTGAGAAGAGGATTGGAATTACGTAAAAAGTGGTGGATATTGCACATATGGTAGTTCTCTGTGTATCAATTTTAGAGCCAAAGGAGGAAATAGTGACACGTGGCACATTGTACAGGTTCGATCTACTGAACTAGTCCATAATTAGGTCATTGTGAGAGATTGGGCATAACTTTGTCTGGAAGAGTCCGAATCGGGTTAGACCTGTGGCATTGGAAAGAAGACTTAGAGGGATACTACAGGACATAAGATCACATATTTGGGATCTGAAATGATAAGGAGGCATTATATTAAATATCGTGCTTCTAGAAGGCAATAAAAACTAGATGAAGTGTTGTTAAGGGGTGCAAAGGACCAGACTTTCCAAGGCAACAAAGAGCAAGGTGCAGCCAAATGATGTAGAAAAGGTAAGTTACAAGTAAGTATCTTCTATATATGCATGTTCATTTCTTAATTCCATTAGGTTCTCTGTATTCTAATTTGTTGTTTTTGTTTAGCGCTAACATATTCTCTGGAGGATGAGGTAAGTTTTGCTATTATCATGTCATGGGTATTTCCTTGAAGACCTATTGCAGGTATTATATATTAATCAAGAGAATACTCAATGCATAATCTAATGTTCTGAAGAGTGAGAAAGGGTAGCATGACGAGAGCAACAATCAAGATGCAAAACAACAACAAGAAGTAAACCATATCAAGTCTTCAAGTGGGAAGCACTGCATACAATCATTATAAAAGTATCATTATACAAAGTCGCTGTACAAAGTCATTGTAAAAGCATCATTGTAAAAGTTGTATATGTATCTATTTGCCAAGAGTTGAAGAGGTAATGTCGGGAGGTCTAGGATCAACATTAGGTGGTTGTGTCATAGTTGCGGTTGTGGTCTAGTGTGTCGTCTTCTTCTACATCATTCTATATCATTGTAAAGTGGACCATTTTCCTTGGTACGGGAGTGCTAGGCTAGTGCATGAAGTCACCAAGAAGTTCAAGCTTGTGAAAACATCAGGGTGGTAGGGTGATGCTAGGGTGAGTTGTAGCTCATTAGGTGTTGTGGCAACTGTTTAGTTGACTACTAAAGAATCTTAGGCATTGGAGTGTCCATCCAGTGGGAGGTAGAGAAGAATGCTTTTCTAGACTCTAGGAATCTGGAGCTTTCTTTTCAACTGGAGTTGAAGATTAAAGAATTATTAGAAAAGCGTTCAGTGGTTTTTGACCCAGAGGGGGTTTTCCACCTAAAATTTTTGTGCCTCTTGTGTTATTTTATTCACTATTGTTACTGCATAAACATTAATGATAATTGAAGATTAAATAATGCTCTGAAAAGATATAAAAGTGCTAATTTCTATGGAAAACTGATTCACCCCCCCTCAGAATTTTCCAATAGGAGTGATCCTTTAGAAGAAAAGTAATAATACAATAGTAATAAAGACACACACAAGCATAGAAAGAATTGTTAATTAAGTAGAAAAATAGTTTGCAAAGTAACACGACCAGGAAAGAATGTAAGATACACCATTAAAAAATATGTGTATTAAATATAACAAAATCATTCATTTTCCTTAATACATGTGAACACAGACATATATCATAAACATTAAAGTAATATTCTTACAACATCCAGGATAGACGCATGAAAGTGAATCAACTCAAAGAGTTTGATTATATTAAGTAAATGTTATAAGATACACAATTAAAATAATGCATTGCTAGCCACCATAGTGGAACACTAAGTCACAAATTTCTCCTCAAAAAATGATATTCTCTCCTATTCCAAGCTTTAGAAGTCAAGGCTGAAAGTGCATTCCTTAATCTACAATGTTATCTTTATATCAAATGAAGCAACCTTTCACATCACATCTGGTTCATGACCTCGTTCATGACTCTTGACCTTCTACATGACTCTTAGACTTCCTAGTCACTCTTCACATTCCATGTGTGACCCTTAGGCTTCCTAAAATTTTACATCTTCCAATTTTTAGAATTACAAAATTATATTCCACCAACAATGTGGCAAAAATACATAAAATAACACTCTTATTCTTAGATATTGAGTAGCTACAATTTGGTGGCCATGACTTTAGACTCCAATGTAATACATCAATTCCAAGTTCTTTTCTTTGGTGCTATCTCTTCAACTCTTCATTATTGATTTGAGGTGTGCTTCATATTCACCCTTATAGGTTTTTGATAATTATTTATGCCTCCTAAGTCAACATGAGATGCCATGTCTTTATCGTGGTCCACGATTCCTCTACTCCTTATCATCTTTGTGTCTCATCTACACAATTGTCTTCTTGAAACCTCTCCCTACTAGCCTCCTTAAACAACATCATACCACGTTGGGATGATATAACTTGGAAATTAATTTTAGTCATGAAAATACACTATAATTCCAAAAATCACCTAATCTATTTGGTTTTCTCATGTAATATGATGACTATGATGGGAAAATGTGCAAGGATTGAGCGAGGCACCTTCTTGGGTACAAAGCATGGATTCAGGAGGAAAGCGGTGAAGGTCGGGGCAACAACAACGTGCACTGAACAAAGTCAAGAGAGAGAGGTAAGGCTTGGGTGTAGAGGGAAGGTCCAGGAGGAAAGGGTGTTAGGATTGATCACTGAGGTTGCACAATGCACATCTATTAACGAGGGGACTATATGTATTACATAGGTTATCATTGTAAGGGTTAAGATATGGTACTACTATGCCCTATGAGTACACAATGCACAACACATGGTAGGGTTGATCAAAGGATTTGCATAGTGGGTAAGTGTAATCTGTAGGAGTTTGGTGATTGTGATTTAGAGATTCTTAATGTGCAATGAAGGGAGAGAGGCCATGTGATGGGTGTTGGGTACAATGATGAGTTGAAAGAGAGTAATGTCTAGGCCTTGGGAGTGTGCAATTCACTCACGACTTGAGATCAAGGGTGAGCATGTTAATTTTTTTTTCAAAATGTGAGGACAAGGAGGAATCCAAAAATGGACTAAGTTTAAGATCAATGGAAAAAACAAGAGGGTAAGAGAATGCATGATAGGGCCTGAAGATGATCACACACACATATCTAATCACTCTTATAAAAAGAAAATGCACAATACCAAAAACCATCATATAATCATTCAACCAACAATATGATAACGCTTATATCGAAGTGCAACAGTTAGAGTATAAGTCTTTGTGACATAAGTTTCAACTGCAATAAAAAGGTGCATTATTCCATGGGGGAGTGTGCAGCACATGTTATTATGATAGATTGAATCAACAAGAAAAATAACATATGGTGTAGCTACCTTTAGAAGGTGTGACAATGTTCTCTTAAGAATATATGAGAAATAAATTGAAAGATAAACATGTAAGAGAAAATGCAACGCATGCGAAAACACAAGCAACAAAAAAGCGAAAACTAAAAAACTTTCCCAGGTGATGGGACACTTGCAACCATGAGTGAGAGAATATTCCTGGTCCTCCAAAAGTGCACAACGTTCAAAAGAAAAATATTAATTTGAGATGAGCTTAATGTTGGTATCTTTATATAGGGAAATCATACATGCAATAATAGTTAGGGTTTTTGATCTGCAAATGGATCGTATTGTTGCTAGATATTTTGCAAGAATAAAATTTAGGTCAAAAGATGAACATAAATAAGGTTTAAAAGAACTTAAAGATGAAACCAAAACATTTGAAAATAAAAATGAAAAAAAATAACAACCATGTCACAACGTAGTTCACCCCTCTTGTCATACATCTTCGAGCCTTGCTCCAATGGCTACAACAATTTATTGATCTTAGCTGCAAAATGAGTACATAAAATCCTTTGTCTCATAGAGTCAATATTATGCTAGAGTGGAATTGTAACAACCCTGATGAAAATTCCATGGAAAATATATAAATTCATTGGATGATGGGACATGTATTCCAAGCTAAATGGTGGAGGAAGAATCATAGTGGGTGTTGATTGAGTTTATTATGGCTAAGGAAATCAACAAAGGGAATGGCTAAGGCTTTGGAAAGGCATGAGGAATTAATCGACATTTTATTTATGAAAATAAAGGAAATTAGGTGAAAAGGAAGGTGAAAGGTCACAGGTTGTATGTGGGGAGGAAAATGAATGAAAATATTGGAAAATGAAGAAAATAGATGCGTCATTCATAAAAAGGATTCTGAGGATCAGTTCGTAAGTTTTTGACATGCTTTGGTGGAGCTCTCTTCTATTCTTTCTCTCATACTCTTGGATACTTAGAATTTTTCTTGGATAACTCTTGGGGGTGTTGAATATTTGGATTTTTGGAGCAAGATGGAAAAGGAAGAGTAGGAAAGTGCAATAGGGCATCAAGATTAGCAACTACAACAATGTTTCTTGCAGGTAATGAGTTGCATGTATGTCTTCCTCACTAGTTTTGGCATGCATGGAAAATGCATGTGGTCTCTTCATTGTGATCTGTCACTGGCATGGAGGATTGCCTGTATTCACAATGGATTTTCCTAGACATTCCATTTTCTAGATAGCCATGGAGATTGTGGGTTTATTACCTTGTTTTGTTTTGGCTTGGTTCTCATGTTTCCTTACTTTGGGTTGAGTTATTGGTTCCTAGAACACTTGGTTGGAAAAATGATCTGGAAGACCTGTAATGGCTTGGGATGACTTACTAGTCCCATAAGCTTGGTTCGAAAAATGTTGTAGAAGCCCTGTAACAACTTGGTTTGAGTTATTAGTCCTGAAAGCCTTGGTTTGACAAATGCTATGCAAGACCTTAGTGGGTTGAGTTACTAGTCCTATACACCTTGGTTGGAAAAACACTATGGAAGCCTCACATGAGTTTTGGGTTGAGTTACTAGTCTTGGAGCCTTGGCTGGAAAATTTCTCTAGAGCTCGATAGCAACAATGGGTTGAGCTACTAGTCTTGGAAGCTGGGTTGGAAAAAACACTCTAAAGCCCTGGAAGTTGGGATCGATATTGATCTAATGTTCGTTAGTGATGTCTGACCATGAGGTGGAATCAATGTTTAATGGGTTAAGACAAATCACCTATGGAAGCCCTGGATGAGTTTTAATTGATGCCTTCTATGAGATCCAACTTTCATGCTTGGAATATGGCACAGTGGTGAATGACTGAAGAGAGATTTGGCTCAGCCATTCTACGGTTGGGTGGAATGTGGAAGTCACATCTCAGGTTTGGATTTTGCATCAACAATAAGAGGTTATTTCTCCTTGTCTTCTACGAGAATTATACTAGATTATATGAGGGTTATATGGTGGTAAGTTTGTTGGTATTTCTATTCCTATTGTGCTAGTTATGTATATGTTTTATGACAATAGCGATGTATGGATCTTATCATGTTTCCACTTGTATATGAATGAAAAATGTATCTATGATCTAGTGGAAGGAATGACAATTAATGTGGTGAGGTATTAGTACTTCATGGTGAATCTTATATAAGTATGATACCACTATTCTTAGATCTGTTCTTTACACTTGTAGATTACATATTTGTGATATGTTTAACGAAATTCCTGTCATGGCTAGTAGGGGTCGATTCAAGGTCTTAAAGAAGTATTTTCTTTAGTACTTCCATTTCCATGTTATTCTACTATTGTGAAGAGATGGTTCAGTTCTGGGAAATGACCTGGATCTAGGCCTAAAAAAGTTGCTCAAATCCTAGGAATGTTGACATAGCACTGACTAAATGAGTCTCTGTATGCTATAAGGAAAGACCATGAGAGCGACTCTATCTTTTTGGATGATGTCATGCCTATAGCATGAGAGTGACTTAGGATTATGTTGTCCAAAAGTTTAGTGGGACCCAAGGGCAAGTTGTCTGAAGTGTTGGATTGATCCTTGAGAGTCCTGAAGCTAGTGTTGAATGTTTGTATGTTGTGTCTCCGTTAGTTCCACTTCCTTAACATGACTTAGGAAGTTGAATCATATCATAGTGGCCTCTCGTCGCATGTTTACCTCGACCAGCTAGTTAGTTGGGTAGATGTGGGAGGAGGGTGTTATAGAGTGGTATCAAAGCATGGTTCACCCCTCAGACTGGATGGGTTGTGTGTTGGTCATGCATTCATGTTGGTTGCATATGTGTTTCTTATGCTTTTAGTCCATGTGCTTGTATCATTTGCATGGTGTTGAGCATGGTTCTAGTGATGTCACAATGTGAAGGTTGAAGGTCTTATCATGGAGTATGTCTTCATGTTTGTATGGTTGATTATGCATTGATATGAATGTTAGTGTTCAAATGTTATCAAGTGAGCATGATGTGGTTGTTTTTGTCATGCATGAGGTCATGGTTTGTGTAGTTGATATGGTCATGCATTGATCACTGGGCTCTAGCTAGAAAGATGTGTATATGGTTTTGTACTCATGTGTTATACGTATAAATGTAGTTTTTATGCATGTATGGTCTTGGTTATAGTTATGAATGAATAAAAGTTCAAGCATGACTTGTGAAGTCATTGTATGAAATTTAGGCCATCATGATGCTATTGGTTATTATGATGCTAATGTGTTGGCTGAGATAGAGTAGGAGATGTGGATCACCATAATGAGGTTGCATCATTAGACTCTAGGATAAGAGAAAATCGTCATACATTTTTCCATGTTGGGCATGCAAGTAAGTTAAGAATTCTTATATGCATTAGTTTTATATACATTAGGTTTATGTACATGTATTTTGATGCTATGGTTCAATACGTGATAAACGATAGCTGGTTTGCATCACAAGGAAAATTTTAGGGGCTAATATTTGCAGGTGGGCTAGTTTTCTATACTTTTTCCAAAAAAGGATTCTCTAATTTCCATTTTTTTTCTACAAATGGTTCACCCAAATTTTATAAAAGGAAATTATTTACCCGAAAAATCTCCAAAAAATTGTATAGGGACTAAATGAAATTGTTAGGAATTTGAATATTTTTACGAAAATATTTCCAAACATTTTATACATTTCATATTATGGACTACTGGGATTCACCAAGGTTTCTAAACTTTCAGATAAATTTCCATCCTTAAAATTTTCTCTGTAGCATAGTCATATGCACATGTGTCGGATAGTCAAGAATGATAATATAACATGTGGTTGTATGCATTAATATATATTTTTTTTATGTTAGATAACTTGATGATTATGTTATATGTTGTTGATGAGTATGATTAAGGTTAAATTGTTGTTGTTATATGATAGTTAGCTTGAAGATTATGGTTATTGCATTTAAGATCTTGATGTTGTATGTATCATACTAAGTTGGATTGGTCTATGCAAATGTATAGGGTTATGACATTCAGGTATGATATGTTGTGATATTATGTCACACTAATCTAGACTGACTATGCATATGTTATTATTATGTATGAATGATAATTGTTTATGATTTTTAGTGACTATTATGGATATCGTGATGTTATTTGTGTTTGAGATGATGTGTTGTAAAGCTATATCATGCTATCTAGATTTATTGTGCAAACAAGATAGCCTCCGTTGAGATACATTAAGGTATGAGTTTTCTTACATCATATACTTGGTGCTTGATTGTTTGAATATATCTTCTATTGGGTGTTTGAGTGTTTGGTGTCTATTATGTCATCTAGTTGATTTATTTAACATGCTATGGTTGCAAGTTGCTTTAACGTTTGATGAATTGCATAATATTAATAAGTGTTCAAATGATCTTGTTTCAAGATGATTTTAATAACACATATATGTTGAGACAGTTAATATGTACTTGAATGTAGTTGACAATTGTAGCATTATGTCTAGTGATTATGAGTTGACTATGAATTATGACATGATTGTTTGTAAAAGTTGATTTCAGGATAGATAGGATTGTCTTGATATTTGTAACATGTAGTTGACATGTGTGAGCAGTTGCACGAAACATGCATGGTATTAGCGTGAAAACATAATAGTTGATATGTTTATATAACTAGCAATTAATTGATGTGACAGTAGATAGTAATTCTCGATTGCCAAAAAGTAAAATGGCAAAGGAAAGGAATTGGGAAAGAACTCCTTTGGCTATGTTTGGAAACCCTATATCCAAACAAGTGCATACTTTGAACAAAAGAAGTCTTCTTAACATTGATTTTTTCTGACATAATGTGCGTATGTCCTATAGTCATGAACACGTACTTGATAGGGATATTAGTTAGTCTCTAGTTGCAAGTGTATCTTTCAAGGGAATTGGAGTCCCTTAAGAGATCTTGTGGATGTGTTCAATTGCAAGAAACATGTTTGACACAACATGGTCAAGTAACTAGTATGTCATTATGTTTATTTTTGAACTGAAAGTTATGTGTTTATGTCAATATAATGCAGGGGATTGTATGGCAAGGAAACTGTCATGAAATTCTGATGAAGGTTCTAGTTGAGCTTTCCTTGGGAATCGTGGGGATTTATTCATGGTGTTTATTGTTAGTCTTGTGCTTTTGGTCTTTTGTGGTTGTTGTGCTTAAATGGCGATTTTGATTGTGTCTAGTGCATAGCTATGCCACTTTGTTTGTGTTGTCATATGTTTGTTGGTTTTCCATGGTTTTCTTCTTGTTTTCTTCCCAGTATTTCCTTTATTGTTTTGAGTGTCTTGGGAATTAGTTGGGGAAGGATGAAATTTAATGAAGCTCGGGGAGAGTTGTGTGGTACACAATAGGTAATGTAAGACTCAGATGAAGCTCTGTGCATGAGTAAGCACAATAGAAGGTAAGACTATGATAGTCGGTGGGATTGATTTCGTCCATTATGGTAAATGGACGATGACAGGACAATTATTAGAAAGATAACCATGAAGGGTAAATTAAATGGATCTGAGATGTCAGGTGTGTTGGCTATTCTGGGAATGATTGTTCTAAATGTTGTGCATGCTATGCAAAAATAAGGAAGTTCTATTAACCATGACCTTATGTAATTATGTTGGGATCATGATTATGTTGATGTCTATATGCATATACATGTATATATGTATGTTGTTGATTGACTAGATCATTATTATTCTACATTGATATATGTATGTATGCATGCATATCGTTTCCTGACAAGATCATGATTTTTTATGCTAATTCTTGTATATGTGTATGTATCTATGTATTTGTGTCACTCTCCGACATGGTCATCAGGAATGGTTCTTATGGAGGAATAATTTCTTATGCAAGAAAATGACATGAAGAGGTTCTTGGTCTTACGAGGAATCAATTGGCAAGAGTAGTCATGACAGATATATGACGTCAGTATCATGTTGATATGAATTGATATTTTATGCTTGTATTATTCCTATGTTTATGTTATGACAAGTAACACAAAGGGATGCATCAATGAAATCAAAGTAGTGTGGTTTGTCACATGTTGGGATGAGCATGGATAAGACATTGGAAGCAAGGTTTATTGTTAGAGATAGTGTGCTTTTGATATGTACATGTGGTCTTGCATGCATGTTGTACATGTGGTGCTATGTACATATGGTTTTGTGTGCATGATTGTACAAGTAGCGTTGTGTGCAGGTGGTGTCGTGTACATGTTGTGCATGTGGCACTATGTACATGTGGTTTCATTTACATGTCATGCATGTGGTACTATGTACATGTGGTATTGTGTGCACGTTCTATAAGTGGTACGATGTACATGTGGAGTTGTGTACACATTGTGAAGGTGGTGCCATGTGCATGTGATGTTGAGCACACATTGTGCAAGTGGTGCTTTGTATAGGTTGTATTGCATACGTGTTGTACGTATGGTACTACTGTACATGTGGTATTGTGTGCACGTCATACATGTTGTGTTGTGTATATGTGGTACTGTGTATTTGTATTCTGTAGTTGTGGTATCGTGACATGTGTATTCCTTGTCTTGTAGTTTGGGTAGTGCATGTACTTTGTTATGTTGTACGCTAGGTGTAGGTACATGTATTGTGTTGCATTGTACATCGGGTATATATGTATGTTTTTTTTTGTATATCGGGTGTATGTGTATGCATTTTGAGGTGCCACACATTGTGTACATATATATGTTGTATCGTGTCATACACTGGGTGAAAGCGTATGTATTGCATTGTGTTGTACACTAGGTGTAGTTATATGTGTTGTATGCATGTGTATATGGATGTATTGCATGGTGTGGTGTGTTGTGTGTGGTTGTATGTGTGAGATGTACTCTATGTGTGTGTGCACATGGATGAGCAAAAGGAACTTGGTATTATTCGAGTCTGGAAACTGATCTAGAATGTGTACGGAATAAAGACAAGGTAGAAGCTAAGGATCAACTAAAGGATAAGTATCAATATTTTATTTCAGTTTAATTTTGCATGTTTTTTATCATTCTAGTCTATGATTATTACATGTAATATATGATTCTAGTTTGTGATGGTTGCATGTGAGTTATGATTTTGATATCTAGTGGTTGTCTTTTCAGCCAACCTGATGTTCCATCTTTAAACATGATGAATGGGTCAAAGATGCTAGTTTGACTTGTTGTAATAGAAAGTAAACATGATTACAAGTGTACCTTCTTAACAAGCCACCAATGAGGTATAATTTGAATTTATTTGAATTTATTTTGAATCTAATGGGAGTTATTTGCTTATTACATGAAGCACAAAAATTCTTGGTTGGGTGGTTGAAACTAAGTACAAGTATTAGTAGCACCAACAAAATAAGTTGCAACATGCAACAGTGTGTTGGTAAATCACTTCAGGAGCAAGGCCATTGTGGGACACTTGTACCCAATAGTGACCATTTATTTCCATGAGAATGCTACCATTGGTATGATAATTTTAAGGCAAGGATATGCCTTGGTTTTTGTATCTTCCGATGTGACCAAGCCTTGCCAATAGATGGACTACTTGGGATGGGATTCGAGTGGAACTTGGAACATGTCTGACTGCATGAAAGGGGATGACCGAATTTCTCGAGGGACTATGTAGTAGAGAAAGGAAGGCCAAGGATGATTTTTTTTTAATTTTGAGATGGAATTAGATGCACATTTGGAGTGTACGCTAGAATAATGAGCTGGTATCTATTCACTAAGAGGACAAGTGACACTGGATTGTAGTGATAGACATTGGATGCATAGTTGACTTTTCAGTGGATTATAGACTTCATGGGAAGGAGGTGAATCCTGGTATTTCTTTGAGAGTGGTGATGTGAGCCTCTCGATTCCGTTATATTGGATGCAGGCATCGTATCCCTTTATTTGCTGGTTGAGAAAATTTGCATATGTGTATATGTGTGTATTATTCTAAATATTGTATTGAGTTAGCTTATAAAGCTCCACAAACAGTATGGTTATTTGCTAGTTGAAGAAAATGTGTATGTGTATATGTAGTTATTATTGTAAATATTGTAATGAGTTTTGATATAAAGCTCCATTAAATGGTATGTTTGTCATGTTTTAGTAGTTGGTTATAGGTGTCATTTAACATTGAGGATGGTGTTCCCCCAAGGGGGAGGGTTTAGTAACAACCCTGGTGAAAATTCAATGTAAAAATATATAAATATGAGGGATGATGGGACACATATTCCAAGTTGAATGGTGGGGGAAACATCCTAGTGGGTGTTGATCTGGTTTATTATGGCTAAGTAAATTGGCAAAGGAAAGACAAAGGAAATTGGCAAAGGAAAGGCATGAGGAATTAATTGGAATTTTATTTATGAAAATAAAGGAAAATAGGAGAACAGGAACGTGAAAGGTTAATGTTGCATGTGAGGAGGAAAATGAAGGAAAATAATGGAAAATGAAGAAAAGAGGCATCATTCATAAAAATGGCTTAAGAGGATCAGTTGGTAAGTTTTTGACAGCTTTTTGTGGAGCTCTCTTCTAATTTATCTCTCTCATACTATTGGATATTTAGAAGCTTTCTTGGAGCGCTCTCACAGGGTGTGGCATACTTGGATATTTTGAGAAAGAAGGAAATGGAAGAGCAAGAAAGCACAAGAGGTCATCGAGATCAACAAATATAATAGTTTTTCTTGCAGGTACCGAGTTGCGTGTATGTTTTCCTCACTAGTTTTGGCATGCATGGCACATGCATGTTGTTTCCTGGTTATGATATGTCACTGGCATGGAGGATTGCCTAGTTTGACATTGGGTCTACCTAGCCTTGACATTTTCTTGATATCCATGGAGATTGTGGGTTTGTTTCCTTGTTTTGTTTTGGGTTGATTCTCATGTTTTCTTTGCTTGGGTTGAGTTATTAGTTCCTAGAAGCCTTGGTTGGACAAACACTCTGGAATCCCTGTAACGACATGGTTTGAGTTACTAGTCCCATAGCCATGGTTGGAAAAACACTCTAGAATCCTTTAATAACTTGGGTTGAGTTATTAGTTCTGGAATCCTTGCTTGGATGAATGTTCTAGAAGCCCTTGGTGAGTTGAGATACTAGTCATGTAAGGCTTAGTTAGAAAAATTCTCTAGAAGCCCGACATCAGTTGTGGGTTGAGTTACTAGTCTTAGAGCCTTGGTTGTACAAACACTCTTGAGCACGATAGAAATTGTGGATTGAGTTACTAGTCCTAGAAGCTAGGTTGGAACAAATGCTCTAGAGTCCTAGAAGGCTAGGATATAGACCGATCTACTGTTGGTTAGTGATGTCCGACCATGAGGTGGAATAAATGTTTGATGGCTTAAGGTGGATTGCCTCTAGAAGCCTTGGATGATTTTTAATTGATGTGTTCTATGAGATCCTACATTCCTGATTGGAATATGGAACAAGAGTGAATGGCTAAAGAAAGATTTGGCTCATCCATTCTATGGTCACGCAGAATGTGGAAGTCTCATCCAAGGATGGATTTTGCATCGTTAATAAGAGCTTATTTTTCCTTGTATTTCTATGGGCATTATACTGTATTATATGAGGTTCATGGAAAATTTTAGGGGCTAATCTTTTCCCAGTGGGCTAATTTTGTATGATTTTTCCACAAAAAAATATTCGCCAATTTCCAATTTTTATAAAAGACAATTCACCCAAATTTTAGAATATAAAATTATTTTACCTTAAAAATCATCAACATTATATAGAGACTATATATAAAATCATTATAAATTTGAATAATTTTACAAATATATCAATAAACATTTTATAGGTTGCATATTAGGGATTAGTGAGATTTGCCAATGTTTTTAAACTTCAAGAAAAGTTTCCATCCTTAAAATTTTCCTTGTTATATGGCGGCAAGTTAATTTGTATTTTTGTGCCTATTATGTTGGTTATGTATATATTTTATGACAACAGTTATGTATCGATCTCATCATGGTTCTTCTTATATATGAATGAAAAAAGTATCTATGGTTTCATGGACGGAATGTAATTTAATATGCTGAGGCATCAATGCTCTATGGAGAATTTTAGGTAAGTATTAGACCCTTATGCCAATATATGTTCTTGACACCTATAGATTACAAATTTGTGATATGTTTAAAGAAATGCCTATCATGTCTAGTAGGGGTCCAGTCAAGGTCTTAAACAAGTATTTGCTTTAGTATTTTCATTTCCATGTTATTTTATTGTTCTGAAGAGATGGTTCAATTCTGGGCAGTGACCTAGGCTTGGTGACTGAAAGAGTAGCTCAAATCTGAGGGATGCTAGCATAACACTGACTAAATGAGTCTTTGGACAATTATAGTCAAGCTTGTGAGAGTGAATCTACACTTTTGGATGTTGTCATGCCTATATCATGAGGGCAATTGAGCCTTAAATTGTCCAAACATTCACTGGGACCCAAGGGAGAGTTGTCTAAATTGTTGGATGGGTTCCTTAGGGTCCTAAAGCTAATGTTGAATGTTTGTGTGGTGTATTTCTATCGGTTCCATTACCTTAACATCACATAGGAGGTAGAATCATATCATAATAGCCTCTCGTCACATGTTTATCACAACTGGTTGGTTTCTTAGGTATATTTGGGAGGAGGATGTTATCGGAATTGTTTCCCTTCATGAAACATTCTCCTTCACAAAACTCTCACTAACAATCTAAATCCTTTTTGCGAATAAAATATGGATCCAAAACAAAAAGGACTTTCTCACTGAACTTGGAAATAGGTCCTCGTACTCATTCCCAAATAAAAAGCATAAATTGACTACTTCCCAAAATAAGTGTCATGATCTTCTTTCTCAAAACTACATTGAGAAAATACTGAAAAGTAGGCTACTCAAATGAAGAAAATGGTGCTTCCAGTCCTTTAGCAATTCCTCAAAACCCCTGTCTAGGCTCTTGAAGCTCTCAAAAAGACATCCATATGACCTCAAAAAGCGAAAATCTATCTCCGTTGCGAATATAAAAGGACTTGGACCTAGGAATCATGAAAAAACCACCATTCTGATCTAGTGGTGAAGCACTTAAATTATATAACCACTGGTTGGAGCTTCGATTCCCGAATATTGTGATTTATTGTGATGTTTCAATTGTGGTTTGATAAAATATATGGGAAATATTTTAATTATCAGGTGTCATCTGTCGCATGAGACTTGACCGTTGCACCCAAACCTTACACATAACCCATGGCATATTAATATAACAAATGTTAAAAACTTTGGAGATACGATATTATATCACGGTTGTTGTTGCTAACTTATTTGGCTCCCAGTATCATATGTATCTCATGGGGATATGGTGGAACCTCTAGATATGGAAGGCTCCCACCATATTCTTTCCCCTAAATATGATTTTGAAAACATTAAAATAGTGCCTCTTCCCTATGCTTTATAAGAAGCATTGCTGACTTAGTGGTACGCTGCATAACTCGTCTACCCTCATGGAGCTCCAATAGAATTTTGGATAGAAAAGTAAGGGTGCATGGCCTTTCTTGATTGGGTTATGTGGCACCCTGTGATTGGGCCATGTGGCACTATGGGATTGGACCATCCCCAACAAACCAAAAATTTCCAAATGAAAACATCCATACGTGCCAAGTGTCGTCACCAAATTAGCCCACTTTTCATCTATACAATTGAGTCACCATGTTGATGTCACTACCCAATCAATCATCATACTACCACATTCCCTCATCTAATTGGTTCACATGTCATCATATAGTCCAATCACACTATTGGCATCACTTCCAACTATACTTGCCACATTAGCACCACTCAACCCACATCATCTACCATACTGCTAGTTGTACTCATCGCATCAACACCACATCATCCATTGTACTGTTAGTTGTAATTTCCATGTTAGTGCCACATTAGGTGGCATAGCACCATATGGACTTCCACGTCACCATACAAACTACCATGTGGAAAAATGGTACTGGTACAACTCGATGCCAAAAGTCAAAAATTAGTGACACGTGTCAGCCTCTCATGCTGCCATGTCACCTCACTAACATCATCAATCATACTACCATGTTGACATGTTGATATCGTCATCTGCAATGTCACCTGCCACTGGGCATAATCTAATGTGATGCTAATGTCATCATGCCATGTGTCACCTTGCAACTAGTCAACATTGGCCCCTGCTAATGTCATTCTGACATCATTATTAGAAATGTCATTGTATGGATCTACCAAGTCATCATATGGTTGCCACGTGTCTTCACCAAAAGCTTCCATCCGTCTTGTTCATACAATGCCACATCAACTTTGTGGGACCCACTTTGACCTCCATTACACTTAGTCCAAAAAACTTTGACTAATCATATCTTCTTCATATGAACTTTGTTTTTTGTATTGTTTATGCCATTTGATTCATCTTGATCAACTCTACAATGTGGTGTTGGCTTCATGATGATCCAAGATACTTTATTTTTATGATTTTCTAGGATCAATTTCTATCCATCTAGCATGCCAATTTCCCTCGACATGACCATCCTAGTCTCAAAATATAACTAAGAATAATGTTGGCATATTGGACCCTAACCCAGGTTCGGAAGAGTTATTAGCCAAACAAATCTCGCAGCTACTGACCCTTTTGGAAACAACCTACGGAGCGCGAACTGAGGTCTCACCCGAGGTAGGAGGGGAGGGTGTTGGAACTAGGTTTTCGCACCCTTGGGATGTCTTGATGTGGTCTAGAGGGGTCGTAAACCATTTTGTGGCCTTGTACAACTCTAGGTAATTATAGGGCTTCCACGAAGATCTGTGCGAGTGTACTTTGTTATTAATGAAATTATTACAGATCTGAGCTTTTTATTACAGTATTAAAGCAAACATTTAATAATAAAACCTAGGGCATGCAATCATAATGAAAGATATAAATTCATATAACAGATCATGCATAAATTCAAAACATAAGCAATAAACAGATCCGCAAGAAAGCACACAATGATTCGGAAATTCTTATCTTTATTGATCTTCTCTTCAGTACAACCACATCCATCCTATGCGCTCAGTTGTAGGGGTCTGTGCACACAACCGCAGACTCTACCAGGTCTCTACGCACATAGTTGTAGAGCCTCTATCTCTCTACCAACTCCCTTGACTTGAACTTCAAGACGCTCCAAGATTCCTTGCTTCATAAACCCATCACATTCTAGACCAAATAAAATACTTGCTAAAAACTGACTTCTAACCATAGAGCCTTGCTCTATTTATACATTTCCAAGCTCCGCGGACCATGGAAAGGCCGACTCATTTTACATTATTTTTGGGCAGACAACCCTTTGACTTGACTCATTACACTTCGCACTCCACACATCTCATGGAGTCTTTACCATACCTTTACCAAAAATTGCAGGCTTTGAGCCCCAAAACCGTTACACGAGGCCTTCACTACACAACAGGCCCCCAACACAATCATTATGACTCATCCCAAGTCACTCGGCTGGTGTGATAATCTTCACACAGAGGTCGGTCAGTAACTTATATGCTTTTCTTGTACTTGCAACAAACTCTTCTATCATCCACTGTACTTGTTTGACATAGATTGCTAATACATCAGTCTCTATTTCAGCTGATTTTCTTGGTGGATATTGTGCCTGCATGTGTGCCACCTTGCGCTCGATAGTGGTGGAAACCGCGAATGCCTCATGAAGCCATGGTTGAAGGCATTCTTTAGTCACTGCTTCCTTCTGTCGAGAAACATCAGCTTGTATCTTTAGGGCCTAGGCCTCCGTCGTCTTGGCCAAGCGTTGCGTAATAGCAACCATCTGTGCGGTCCCTCAGCCATTTTCACAGGCTTGTTGGAACTCCCCTGCCTCTCTTTCTAGTGACTGTAAGGTTGGATATTCCTATAATGAAGTGAGCGTAATAAGCAACTGATCCAACAAGTCTGTGTACTCCTTCATGGCACGTGTGATCGTTTCCCGCCAGGATTTAATGATGCCTCTTTAGTGCTTGGTGACCTCTGGTGGCGTCGAGGGTTGTACTTGCAGTTTTAGCTTTGCAATCTACAAGCTAAGAGCCCACTGAATCCTCACGGCCTCCTCCTTTGCTTCACCGAACCCACCAGCTACCTTGTGGATTCGTATGCCAACAGGAAACTCGGCCGCAATCTCCATCTCAGGGGCATGCAAACATGCATCCCCTATAAGTTGCTCCAATTGCTAATTCTGTGTGACCGCTTCATCCAGTTGGAGGCTCAACTATTCTATATTAACTCTTTGCTTATTGAGTACCTGTTTAGCACATCCTTCCTTGGCTCAGAGCTCCATAATTGTGCTGTCCTGGAGCTAGTACAAGGTTTCATGCGGGAGGGCAGCCAAATTTAATCGAAGCCCCGGAAGTTGGCCCACCATAGCTCTTTTCGCCACATTTTTTGTTATCAATGCTCCTACTAGGATCCTGATAGTATGAGCCATTTGGGCCTTTAGTAGCTATTGAGTGGATGAAATACCCATAAATCCACAAGTAGCGATGGTTCTTGGTTCCGATGCCCATGTCTCGAGTTCCTGTATCTGTGCGTGGAGTGCCCCCATCACAATCTGTTGCTTTGACATGGCCTCTTTGATTTCTTCCCGAGTGAATTTGTGAACTGTGTCCCCTATGTTACCTAGGTCTCCCTCGATCAATGTTGACAATTCTCCTTCCCATTTAGACGCCTTGGCCTTCTTTCGCAGCTTCATTCGTTCTATCGGTGCAGTCATTTTAAGGGTACCCCCATGGTGTTTGGCAGCGTTTCTTTCGTCCCTGTATCCGTGGTTGTCTGTGTGGGCACCTTCAAACCACTTTCATCCTTTGTCGTCGCAGCCCCTGCTGCTGGTGCCTTGCCTGTTGAAGTTTGTGCTGCCTCCCGGTTTGCCAAACTTCCGCAACATGTTGTTCGTTCCACTTTTGATGTGCTAAGCACTTAGCTTCAACCTTGTGTTTTTGGATGGCAGCCTCATCGCAACCCACCGTATTTGGTTCACACCATTCTGGTGGCTAGGTGTCCAATACTACATAGATGGCTTTGTCAATGGCATGAAAGGAAGTGTGGTCCATGTCTGGTCGAGGTCGTTGGACACCTAGATGTAGACAAAGTGTCTATTGACCTTAAACTTGGCTACGTTCTTTACACTGTCATATACTTCAGTGGACAAACATAGTTGCTGGTTGATCCATTGGAAAATGTTTACATCCACGAGTATCCAGAAAATCTTGATGTCCCGGATTCTAGCAGCGTCCTTGGTCACCCAGAGTGACGCATATTTGAGGCCTTTCAGCCAATCCTGGTCCAAGGAGGGGAATTAGTTGTCTTCGGGTAACTCGCTGGTAACCAACATGATGGATAACAGTAGCCATGCATAGTGGAAGGTCTTGCCCTCCTCTTCAACCTCCCTACAGTTGGTCAGGAACTCGTCATAGAGGAACTATGCCCAATTGAATTGTTCTCCTGCTGCACATTGCTCAACTAGCACAACGACTATCACTGGAACCTTGTTGCCGCGAGATTTCTACATCACTTTCCCTATTAGTAGCGGGGTAGCAACATGTACCACCTTGTCCGAAATACTGTCAATAGCATACCCTAACTGCCCTTTCTCCAGCTTGTATTTCTTTTTCAGGGTTTCTATCATCGTCACATCACCACTCCTATCAATGATTTCCATGGGGTCTCTTCCTTCATACGGAAGCTACGAGATCCTATGAATGAGTTCTGTCGTGATGTGGATGGGTTTTTTTATCCATAAGTATCCATTGTGTACTAGACAGAGTAGCTGTCTGATGACCAATGTTATAATAGGGGTCCAGAGAAAGTGGGGAATGAACAAGAGATAGAGAAACTCGGCTTCCTCCACCTTTTGCAGCCATTCCTTTGGTTAAAGCATCATAATCGTCATTTCCGCGCTTTGCTCCATCCCTTTGCTAGTCACCAAATGGGGAAATTTTTCTATATCTGTAAGGTCCCAGTCTTCAAATTTCATCGTTGAAATGTAGCCAGTCACCATGCCTTCAAGTGGAACCCCTTTTGGAAGAGACAGGGTGATGAGTATGTTGTCCATGACATGCAGATTGTTAGGGATCTTGGCCTTCCCTTTCTTAGGAGGCACATACTTAGGGCATCTTACTGGTTGGAGATCTTCTTCTCTTTATTCGTTGGGTTCAACTTCTTTGATATAGGTTGGAGAATCCTCAACCTCTTCATCACTCTCAATTGTAATAGTTTTGCCTTTTCCCTCCATCGTCAATTTATTGACTCGCAGATTTCACGGAGACATCCCGACCGGTCGTGCTACTTGGGGATTCTTCTCAGATCGCGGTGTCCAGGGGGATTTACGAACTTCAGCTGCCTGTAGCGTAGGATTCTGTGTAACTTCCTTGGTGGTGGCTATCGACTGGAGTAATTGCTCTCATAATTCCTTTGCAAATTCCTAAAACCACAAGTTTTCTTTCATCAGTTTTTCATTCATCATGCTCCTCTCAGTTTGAACCCAGGGCATTTTGTTCTTTAGAAGCTCAAGCTTTGTTTTGTGACACTGCACTTGTTTTTTATATACTATTTCAAATTCAAATTTCACCTTTTTCCCTCTCCGTGGCTCATTAATGCGATTCTAGCGGTTACCCTTATGTATTAAATACCCACTGCCAGCTCCTTGGTGTCTTAAATGGGACATCTTATCTTGAATAGTAATGGCAACGGTCACCTGCCATCCCCCCAATGCGGCAGTGTAGCTTGTGGTATGTTGGTGGATACAATGCTTTCTTATGGTCCTGTACGCCATAGTTGAATCATGCAACCTTCCTGCAGATTGTTTTATAATCATGCGCCCTCTTTCAACTGTGTGGAGCACTAAGACTGGGCATCCTACAAATAGTCAGGAAGTCACACCCCTCGTGCGATCCTTCCTCTTCCCTAGTAGCCTGGGTTGCGGGCACCTTGCGCATTCAGTTGAGTCTAGTAGCGTATTGTGGTCTATGCTCCCTTGTACCCTAGGGTACAATCGCAACCATGATAGCAGCGTCATAGCTTGTTCTAGTAGTGTAGGAGAGCCAGCCAGGTCCAGTCCCCTCAGTGGCTCTTTTGCGTGGCCTATTTGTGGAACTCCTAATTTTATTTTGTCAATTTCTTCATCTAGCCTCACACTTTTTTTCTTAGCCTGGCCCCTGATTCCATTAACTCACGAAGTCCCATTTTGTTGTGCTGAATGGCTTCCCATAACAGCTGGATCCCTTCGCCCAAGTATTTTTGTTCAGGTCGGACTGTAGGGGCAATGGCCCGTTCGACCGTGGATAGAGCTCCCTTGGCCCATTTTGCCTTGTTTATGGTCTTGTCGGCCCTGCAAACCTTTGTGAAGAGGAAATTCAATTGGGTTGATGGTTGCACAACATACACTCATGCCCTCCGTTGTAGATGGGTGGCTCCCCTGCTCCATTGTGGCTGCCCTAGCTGCAGTCGCCAAGCACATCCTCCAATCTGTACCTGGAACCGGCTTCTACCTCCATGCTCCTTCCTCCTCAACTTCCTCTGTGCACACCACCCTGGTGTGCATGGTGCACTATGCCACCTCCATTCTATCATTGAAGTGCCAGGGTTGACGAACTACTCCTCATTTGTGGTGTTGTTTTCTATTTCCCATTGTCTTCCTTCACTAGTCATGCATCGCAATGATCTAATCATTAGAATGCTGTTAATTGTTGTGACTTCCTGTAATCGGTTCTTCCATCATTCAATTTCTTTGTCCAAATCCAATGTGCAGGAATTATCGCACTCCCATGAGAATCTTTCACCCACTGAGGAATTCACTTGATCCTGGTCTTGTGCTATTATCCGGTACATGCAATATAGTTCATTGTCACTATCGTCGTCGCGCACCGGTTCGGTGTAGAGCACTCCTTTATCTAGGTCCAGTGGAACTATGACATAGAGGGACTTTTTCTCGAATGTCATTTTCTGTCTTTTTAAGTTGATGACCCCATTCATGTCTGTGGCCCAATCTATTCCTAGCAATGCATGGTATGGACTACTATCATCAATAATTTCCATTACCTCAAAGTCAGTCTGGGTACTTACTCCTTCAATGCTGACTATCACCCCTTGCCATCATCCCATCGGTAAGATCTTTTGTTCGTTGTCCACTCATAGTTGAATAGGAGACCACTGTAGGGTGGGCCTACCCATGTGTTCCTGCGTTTGCCTAGGTAACACATTCATGTCTGACCCCAAATCTAGAATGACTTGGTCCATCTCATATTCATCGATTTGTGCCATCATTCGCATCTCCCACCTAGTGCGTAGGACATGTTTCCCTAGTTTTTGAACTATGTGTGGTTCTCCTGATCTTGCACACCTGGTGATCAACTCTTATTGTCCTTTAACCACTCTATTGTCACGTAGCAACGCGATACATGTCTCTAGAAAGGTGGTAAGCATAGAGGGATCCATTCCCAACCCAATTGGATCCCTATTACCTGGAGTAGAGACTTCCATGAAGCTCTTCTGAGCTTCCTTAGACGTCCCTTTCACTTGTTCTATTTCCAAGTTAGGTTCTCTTGTAGGAGCATCACAACCCTTCCCATCATCTACAAGTTGTTTCCTCTCATCTCCTCCTGTTTTTTTGCCACTCCTTAATACAATGTTTACATTGGGATCCTCTTCGCGTGGTTCTGACCTCATCATTTGGACATTATGAGTCAGTGTAGGTTACAATACCCCCTTCTCGCACATATGGGCAATAAGCGTCAGACAGTCTACCATTTCATGGTCAAACTACTCACAGTATGGACAAGATATCCTTGTTGGATTAGTACAGTTACGAGTGTAGTGCCCTGGCCCTCCACAATTGTAACATATCAGTTGTCCGTGCCCTCACTCAAGCCTTATTCCTCTCCCTTGTCCATGTCCTCGAAATCCCCTATGTGGCCTGATGGCTTCAGTCTGCACTCGATAGGCTGGGGCCCTTTCCATCATTAAATCGTAACTTCGGCACGTTTTCTCATCATGACCCACTGATCTACAAAATTTGCAATATAGCTACTACAGGGTCTGGGTATACTTCTACAATAGGTAGCAGTTTTCTGTTGTGTGCTTCCCCCCCACTTGACAAATGGCGCACCAGAGTGTGGGTGCTGCACTTGGCCCTATTTCTACCTGCACCTTTAATGGCATTGGACCCCCTCTCACCAGATAGTTCGCGAAGATAGGGCAGTGGTCCTTGTCGTGTCCTTGAATTTTGCATTTAATAGACCCTACCTCTATACGCGCCTTTGGTCAAGGTGCCCTTTCTTGCTTCAAGCTTTGCATTTCTAAGCATAGGTTTTGTAGTTGCATGTGGATTTGTTGAACTCCCAACCCCAGATCCTGTATTGGGGTTTCGTACAACCTCATTGTTGTCTCTAATTCTTCGGATTGGGTTGAAATATTTTGCTGTGATAGCGTCGTCCTCAGATGTGGTGTCAACAACACCACAAACCACGCATAGTGTTGCACATCTATCAATGTCATGTTAGCGTCACAGATTGTTCTTTTCAATCTCTAGTCCAGATCCCATGGGTTTTCACCAGGTAACATCGCGATCTTCTTGAACCCAATGACTGATTGCATCTCTAATTTTGGCCAACTAAATTCTCTATTCAATGCATCCTAGATCGTCATTATTCCCACATTCGGATGATCACTTGAGTATTTTATATACCATGTCAATGTTCAGTCCTACAGCGCACTAATCAGAGTATCCTTTTTGATGTTATCATGCATTATGCCCTGGGCTTACCATACAGCCTTTACTACAAACCAGAACTAACTTGGTTCCTCATTTCCTACACCTCTAAATACCTAAAACTTGACTGCACTCACCATCCTAACCCTCAGTGGTGGTGGAGGTGGGATCGGCGAAGATGGATTCGATGCAGGTGAAGTATGTGATGGCATCAACAGTGGTGGTATCAGTGGGATGTGCTGCTTAATCAACCAAACTATGCTTCTTGGAGAGAACCTTGCAAGTTCTTCTCTTCTTTCTCATGAAATAGAAATCATAGGGTTGTTCTCTAATCCTTTGGTTCCTCGGTAGACTCTTCCGCTCCGCGTTACACCCAAGATTAATGAATGCACATAATCCATTTTTCACATAACAACATTTTAATCCAATTATTCAACAATTTGATATATTTACCTCGCAAACCTTAGAGAAAGCACCTTTATGCTTCACTAAAACTCATAGTTGTGTCTATCACAAACTCATTGATAAACCCTCCTATTATATGATCCAACCAGTGATCTACTGTGCATGTGATTTTGTCTTCAAATGGTTGTAGCTTGCACACCAATTCTAGTGTCCACATAATGGGTTGATCTAGTCTACACCTCCCCATGCTATTAGCTAGCCTCGCGATGCACTCGTACAACTCTGTCGAGAATGACGCAAAAAAGATCTCATGGATCTCTGTGTATATCTAACGATCCAACCACCTTTCTTCAGATATCCGTGGATTTCTGTTTTCTTAAACCACGAACTCGTGAAGCTTCTTATCCCACCAATATTCAAGCTCTTTCTTTGTAGGTTTCTAGTGTTCCAAGATCAAACATCCCTTAGGTAGATCCTGGTTCTATCAATGGAACCATTTATTAGTTTATTGGGCCCTAACCCAGGTTTGGAAGAGTTATTAGCCAAACAAATCCCGTAGCTACCGGCCCTTTCGACAATAGCCCACATAGCATGGACTGTGGTCTCACTCGAGGTAGTAGGGGAGGGTGCGGGAACTAGGTTTCCACACCCTTGGGATGTCTTGATGTGGTCTGGAGGGGTCGCGAACCGTTCTATGTCCTTGCACCATTCTAGGTAATTATCGGGCTTCTACGAAGATCTGCGTGAGTGTACTTTCTTATTAATGAAATTATTTCATATTTGAGCTTTTTATTACAGTCTTTAAGCAAACATTTAACAATAGAACCCATGGTGTGCAATCATAAAGAAATATACAAACTCATATAACAGATCATGCATAAATTCAGAACATAAGCAACAGACATATCCACAAGAAAGAACACAATGGTTTGGAAATCCTTATCTTTATTGATCTTCTCTTCAGTACAACCAGATCCGCCCTATGCACTCAGCTGCAGGGGTCCATGCACACAGCTGTGGACTCTACCAGGCCTCTGTGCACACAGTTGCAGAGCCTCTATCTCTCTACCAACTCCCTTGACTCAGACTTACAGATGTTCCAAGACTCCTTGCTTCATAAACCCATTACATTCCAGAACAAATAAAATACTTTCTAAAAACTGACTTCTAACCATAGAGCCTTGCTCTATTTATACATTTCCATGGTTCGCAGACCATGGATAGGCTGAATCATTTTACATTATTTTTGGGCAGACAACCCTTTAACTTGACTCATCACACTTCGTGCTCCGTGCATCTCATGGAGTCTTTACCATACATTTACCCAAAATTGAGGGCTTTTGAGCCCCAAAACCATTATGCAGGGCATTCGCTACCCAGCACATAACCATCTTCATTTAGAATATGACTAGATTCAATTGCAGTTCAACTTACAAGATCCACCTGGATCAATTTGTGAGTGTGGTTAGTGCATGTAAGGAAACTAGGAGTCAAGAGTGAGTTCACTACCACTAAGATGTGTGACAATACTAACTTGAAGAAGTGCACTCTCACGGTAAACATGGAGTGCATAATCACTATCAGTAGAGGATTCCCTTACACTATCACTTGGAATTGCACAATCAATGTCACTCAGAAGTATCAAACTACTATTATCGAGAATTAATCTATCTCTATTTGCAATTACTTCATAATCAATATTAGTAGGGACTACCTAATGAATGTCACTGTGAGGTGAAATTAGCCTTTCTTGGAAAGTGTGCTTGTGAAGAGATCTAGAGTTAGGCATGTGAAAGAAAGTGACTAAGAAAGTGATTAACACTTAGGTTTTTCAAGGAAATAATTGACCACATAGATAAATATGACCAAGCATGAATTCGGTGAATTATAAGGAAATATGACATGAGCATAAGGGGGCTCCAAAATATGAATGAAGGAAAAAATGTTGAGGGTGTTGTAGCATCTATAACACTTGGGAATTAAATGGAAGAACCATAGCTTCTCTGTTTAGGTATAAATTTGTGCACAAATTCAATCCCTTTAGGAAGTATCGATTCATCATGTATATCACCCTAGATCTCTTGCTTATCCTAGTTATAGAAGTAGTCTCTCCTATTCCCCTTTCTAACTTTAACAAATTTAACAAAACTTGTCAAGCTTTAATTGTTTTGATCAAGAAGTATAAGTTTGTAAATTTGTGTTTTAATATATTCAAAGTGTTAGTATCATCTTCAGTGTTACTCTGTTTCTAGTATGCCTATTTAGTACCCAAATGGAGTCACGTCAAGGAATCACATACATTTCTTTGGTGCCAACAGGCATATTCAGTACCCAAACAATGTTTCTTGCTTCACCTCTTTAGTCTTGAAGCCTTTCTCTTCTTTCACCCTTTATTTATTTTTTTACGTTGTTCTCATTACATTTTATTGAAATTTATTTTGCTAAGGGTGGAAGAGGGATCTCAACTTATTTTATGTTATGAAACTAGCTCACAAAAAGATAGAAAAGATAGATCAATGCCTTAGAATTTAGCCTCTTTGAGGGGGAAACCTCCATTACATTACACAAATGAACAATTCTTGGATGATACAAATGACAAAACCTCCTTTCTATATATAGGAGTCTAAGGGGTCACAATATAACCAAGCCGACCTAACAATAATAGTATAAAGGCACAAAAATAACAATAGTGGGATTCTATGGGGCACAGTAGTAACAATAAGGGATACAATGACAATAGTAATGGGGGAATCACTAGTATTATAGGGACCTAACATGCTCCTCTCCTTAAGAAAAGTGTTGTCCTTAATGCTTGAGTAGTTTTGGATGCTTATGTATAAAATTCTCATCCTCCCATGTGGAATCATCAACAGGTAAGTTCTTCCACTTGATGAGATGCTCTGAAATTGATCGATTCTATAGCTAACGAGTTCTTGTTTCTTTTATTGATTCAGGTTCCAATATGATTTTTCCTTCCTCATCAAGTTCTGGCAATATTTTTTGAACTGAAATCTTGTCACCTATAACCTTATTTAAGCATGAAGCATGGAAAACTAGGTGCACTCGTGAAGTTGCAGGAAGCTCCAATTTGTTTTTCATAGTACCTTTTTTTGCAACTCCTTGTACGGACCATAATACTTTGCTGATAATTTATTATCCTTCTTAGCTTGCTTGAGGGAAATTTGTTTATATGGTTGTAGACGTAAGAATACCCAATCACCTACATCAGAACTTTTTTCGCTGCAATGTTAATTTGCCTACTATTTCACTCTATTCTACGCCAAGGTGAGGTTATCCTTTAGGAGTTGGAGAATTTGTTGCTGATGATCGATGTGATATTCCACTGCTCGAACCTTAGAATTTTCTCTTAAATATGATGTGACAGATGCTGGATGATATCCATAAAGTTCCATGAATGGGGTCATTTTTGTTGCAGTATGGAAGGAAGTGTTATAACACCATTCAGTCAGAGGCAACCATTTGACCCATTGTGTCTATTTCTCAGATACAAAGTAATGAAAATATCCTTCCAAACATTTGTTTACTACTAATTTTACCCATCAGATTGAGGATGATAAGATGATCCATGAGCTAACTGAGTACCAAGACAAGAAAATAATTTTGTCTAGAAATTTCTAGTGAAAATGGGATCTCTGTCGCTTACAATAATCTTTGGGTTTCCATGTAGCTTTTGAATTGTTTCCATAAATGCAGTAGAAACTGTACTCACTTTAAATGGATGAGATAATTCACAAAAGTGTGCATACTTGGTAAGTCTTTCAACTACCACCATGATAACACTCTTTCCTTCAGACTTGGGTAAACCGATGATAAAATCCATGGAAACCTCCTCCCAACGTTGGCTTGGAAATGATAAAGGTTGTAATAGTCCTAGGGACTTAATTGTTTCAAATTTATTTTGTTGGAAAACCAAAAATTCCACCACAAACTTTTGAATATATGATTTAAGGCCATCCCAAAAAAATCCTTCACCTTGTCATAGGTTTTTACAAATCCTGAGTGCCCTCCTAAGGGAGAGGTGTGCAATTCCCTAAGAATATTCTGTTTGATTTAGGAATTCTTACATAGGTATAACCAATCCTTGTACCATAATGAATCATTTTTCCAACTAAATGTATCAGATGTACTGCGATCTCGTTGTATCTTTTGAATGAGTGCCCACACTTCCTCGTCATTATTCCATTCATCCCTTGCTTCGTTTATCCAATCTAGTTGGATAATAGAAATGGCGAAAAGCAATGCTTCCACATCCCCATCCTTCCTTGAGAGTGCATCTGCCACAACATTTTGCTTCCCTTTTTTGTAGATAATTTCAATGTCATAGTCCAACATCTTTGTGACCCATTTTTTGTTGCTCTTATGAAGATAATATTTTTTCTAAAAAGAATTTAAGACTATCATGATCTGTTTTTACCTTGAAGTGTCTTCCCATTAGGTAGGGTCGTCATTTCGTAAGTGCATGTAGTATTGCCAGCATTTCCTTCTCATAAATAGCTTTGTCTAATTACTTTCCTTTGATTGGACGAAATTCAAAAGTAATGGGTCTTTCTTCTCACATTAAAACAACACCAATTCCATTTCCTGAGGCATCACATTCCATAATAAAGGTTTTTGTGAAGTCCAGTGTAGCTAAGACTGGTGCTTGACACATTGCCTCTTTAAGATGTTCAAAGTCATTTGTTGCTTCTGGAGTCCATGAGAATTCATCTTTCTTCAATAACATTGTTACATGTGCTGCTATTCTCCAATAAACCTTAGCAAACTTTCGATAATACCCTATCAACCTGAGAAATCCTCGTAGATGCTTTATGCATTTGGGGATTTTCCATTCCTTAATGGTTTGAATTTTGCTAGGATACACATTAACACCTTCATGAGATACAACATGACCCAGATATTCCAGCTCTTGTACTCCAAAGAAACATTTGGAGATTTTTTGCATATAATTGTTTCTCCTCCAATAGTTTGAGCACCATGTCAACATGTTGGACATGAGCCTTCCAAGACTTGTGGTAGATTAGTATATCATCAAAAAATACTAACACAAATTTTCTAAGGGTGGGTTTGAAAATGGAATTCATCAAACCTAGAAATGTAGAAGGTGCATTAGTAAGGCCAAAAGGCATGACCAAAAATTCATAATGAACCTCATGAGTTCTAAATGTTGTTTTTAGAATTTCTTCAGTCTTCATTCTGATTTGATGATATCCTAAATGAAGATCCAACTTGGTGAAGTAAATTTATCCATACAATTAATCCAATAATTCATCAATGAGGGGAATGGAAAATTTATCTTTAATAGTGAGCTTGTTGAGCTCCCTATAATCTGGACACATGCACCATGATCCATCCTTCTTGTGAACCAATACTACTAGAGCCGAGAAAGAACTTTGACTAGGTTGAATTATACCAACCTCTAGCATTTCTGCAACCATATGTTCAATTTCACTCTTTTTGACATAGGGATATCTATAAGGGCTGATGTTTGGAGGAACACTTCCTGAAATCAAATTGATAGCATGATCATGATCGCGAATAGGTGTGAGGCTATTGGGAGTATCAAATACCTTGGAATGGTTGTCCAAGACACTTTGGAGATCTGGAGAAACGGATGATTTCAATGTGGGAACTTCTAGTGAACATAATTGTGCAATTATGCCTCATTGTTCTTTCTTTAGAAGTTTTGTCATTCTGTTAGAGTTGATTATCTTTCCTAGTTTCCCCGTGATACCCCTTAATTCAACTTCCTTTCCTTCTATAAAGAATTTCATGAAAGGTTCTTGAAAATTAAAAGTTATTGTAGCCATTGGACTCCTAGTACAACATCAACACCATCCTTTGGAATGGAAAGAATTAGGATATTGAATACATATTATCCCATGGATAGCTTGATATTATGGCACTTCCCTGAGAAAATTATTGTTCCTCCACTTGAAACCATCACTTGACACTCTGGTGATGGATAGAGGAAGAAATTCAATTCCTTGGCTATCTTACAATGAATAAAATTATGGGTACTTCCCGAATCAATCAACACTATTACCTTTTTCTTCTTGATCTGCCCTTCTATCTTGATAGTTTGAGTGGTAATTCCAACCAATGAATTACAAGATATGGTTGGATTCATTTCTTCTTTTTCTAGGGTTTGTTCCTGGTGTATATCCTCTTCTTTTGATGTTTCTTGTTCCTTTTGATTTCTCCTCTTCAAAATCTATGTAAAATAATTTTTTCTCGGCACACTTATGACCTTTAGTGTATTTTCTATCACAACTGTAACAAAGCCCTTTTTCTCTTTTTTCTTCCAATTGTTGTGGTGTCAACCTTATAGGTTGTGGATTGCTAGGGGTAGCAACACTTCCATCTTTATGATTGTGAGTGGTAGGCTTCCTTGTTTCCATAATTTTTCTTTCCATTTTCCTTGCCAACCTGAATGCCTTCTCCAATGAATCTGGTTCCCAAAGGCAAATCTCATGTTGGATGCTATCTTTTAAATTCCCTATAAACACATCAATCCTATGCTCCTATGGAATATCTTTTACCCTTATATTTAATTTTTGGAAGTCTTAAATGTGCTCCATCATTGAACACTTTTGTTTGAGATTTATCAATTGGCTAAAAAAAGTGTTGCTTTTTGTATCCTCATAATGTGCTATCATTTCATCCGTAAAAATATCCCAAGTGACAATTTGTTTACAAGAGAAAAGCCATCGAAACCATACAAACTAATTTGGTTCCAAATATAAAGTTGTGATGCATACCTTTTTTGTGTTTTGCACACTATGGAGATCAAAAAATTGCTCCATCTATAGTATCCATGTTCCAGGATCCTTGCCATCAAACTTCCTCATATTGATATTTGGAACATGGTGGTTCTTTGATCCAACATTATAGCCTATGAAATCATGATTACCATTTATTTTGTTCTCATCATGAGTTTCCTTTACTAACCTTTCGCCATTAGTGAGAATTTCTTGTAGAAACTGTGTCCATTGTGTCTTCAAATCATCCATATTAGCTTCCACGCCATCCATCTTAGCTTCTATGTGCTTATTTAAACCATTTTCTTTCTTCAGAGCATCAACTACCAATAATAATGCTTCACTATGCCCTTTGAATTCCTTCAAACTAATATTTCAAAACAAGCATATGCAAAAATTAAAAAAAAACTACACACCTTTTTTTTTCATTTTGTAGGAGCCTGATATTGAATCTGATGTATTTCTCTAATTTTGGATCACCAAGGTCTGAAATTTCTTCCTATGGTAACCCTATGAGAAATATTTCTAACTCCACAAGTCTGATCAAGATTGGATTCTCCAATGAATAGTTATGCCAAATCTCCCACAATGACCTGAGTATAGACTTGTTCAGTAGAGCTAACTTGTACGAAATTCCGTGGGTCACTGTTTCAACCTTAGGTTCTGAAAATGGTATCCAAAAAACCACAACCCATCCTCTTTCTACAACTTCTTACAAAAATCAATTTGATGCTCAGAGAGAAAGTTATGATGATTTTCCCAAGGTGACCTGTTTGGAATGTAATTCGGGGGTCTGCAAAAATGCTAACTTGCTCAGATTATATCTTCAAATATATAGCCAGATAGGATCTGGAATTTGGAGCCGAGATTCATGTCGATTTCTTCTCAAATAGTGTTTTTTTTAGCTTCTTAAACTTCATAGAGAAAGCGTTATAGAGAACATTCCATGATGATATGTTTTAGATGAAATTATGGAGCTTGCAAAAAGCCTATATTCCTCAGAACATGTCTCCAAAAATATAGCAAGACAACATATGATATTTTGACCCGAGGTTTAACAAGATTACATCTCAAATTGGTTTTTTTTCGCTTCTAGAATGTAACATAAAAAAATTATAGCGACAATTCCACAATGACCTGTTTGGAGCAACGAAATCCTAGAATCCAAAGCTGTGATACCAAATGCTATGAAACTAGCTCACAAAATGATAGAAAAGGTAGATCAACACCTTAGAATTCAGCCTCTTTGAGGGGGAAACCTCCTTTACATTACACAAATGAACAATTCTTGGATGATACGAATGACAAAAGATCCTTTCTATATATAAGAGTCTAAGGGGTCACAATATAAGCAAGCCGACTTAACAATATTAATATGAAGGTACAAAAATGACAATACTGGGATTCTATGGGGTACAATAATAACAACAAGGGATACAATGAAAATAGTAATGGGGGAATCACTAGTATTATAGAGACCTAATATTTTACAAGAATGAGATGGTATTCCATGTTTTAAAGAGACTCTTACATATATACCTCTAGCATTAGTTTGCTTGCTTAAGTAACCTCCTTTCCCATCTATATTAGACTAAGTTGACACATTAGAAACCAATCAATAGAAATTCCAATTCAATGGACAAAGGTCTTATAACAGATACGAGCGTCATATATTTTATAAGGCTTTCCATTCAGAATGAGTTATATTTTCCATATAGGTATCATAAACACTTAAGATATTTAGTCCCTAACAAAGAAGGGGATTATAAGTTAACCAAGTATTGTCAGTCATCATAGTGCCCTCTTTTGAATATTTTGCCACATTACTTCACAGCCAAATGAGACAACTTTCACATATATTCTTTATTCAATACAAAAATATAAAAGAAATGGGGAAAAAATGAAATGAAAGGAAAATGTAGAATGAAAGGAGATGAATGCGATGTGAAAAACGAAATATGGAAATGAGCATCACTTGACTTGTATTTATAGCCATCCATGGGTATCTAGTTTCATTTTTGACCAATCCTTCATTTTTTGTACATATGGGTTTCCATATTAAAATATATTTTTCCTTAACTAAATTAAATTGTTCTAAGGGCTAGGAGGGGTCTTCTTTAATAAGGAAGATTTTCCAAATGATGGAATTTATCCCCAAGTTGGAAAAAAATTAACACTCCCTCTAAAGTAGTGATAAATTACCAGATACACCATATGACTCATCACAAATATCTCGTCATCATAAAATGTTGTCTTTGCTCATCTTTGCTCACCCATGCTCATATTGTCTCTGTTGATATGCTAAAAATTATAAAATGTAAAAGGAAAAGAATTTTACATCAAAGGGGAACCCAATATACCACCGTTTATGCATCGAGGACCCACGTCTACCACCTAGAATCACTGCCAATGGGAATCTAATGTTACCACATGGGAATCTCTACTAGTAGGGAGCCACTACTACCACTGTGGAAACTCTAGTAATGGGGATCGAATGTTATGAACTATGAACCTCTAACAATGGGAGGTCGATGCTACAATGCAAGAAACTCTAACAACAGAGAGTTAATGCTACGACCTATGAAAATACAGATAATAGGAGTGATGCTACTTACCTTAATATTTGAGGATCACATCTACCCCATTTCCTAGAGATATTAGGAGGGATACCACTTACAATAAATGGAAAGGATTTTTCCTATCTTATTATTTGTTGATCTGCCCACCTTGGCCCTCCAAATTCAGTGGTAGAACACCTACATCTATAGCTTGAGAAGGGTGCCACTTACCATAATTATTAAGGATCACACCTAATTGAAGTAGCCAACACCCGTTGATTAAATCGATGGAAGGATAGATCCCAACTGGAGTATAATATACTGGACCAAGGTAGGGGAGAAAGATATTGCACCCCATGTGTGAAAAATAGTGGTGATAACCTATTGTTTAGAGATCCCTCAACCCCAGGAGCACTACATCTTAATTCTTCACCCTTGGAAGTCAGGCAGGGGGCAAGAGTTGGCTCAATTTAATTGATCAAACGAAACCTTACATAGGAGTGTCACATCCATAAACCCATAATTCTTTCTCTAAATATTAGAAAAATATCAATGTTCTCATATATGGTATCCACTTAACCAACTCACTAAAGAGTTCAATAACACAACCTAATACATTACGAAGAGAAACAATCCTCTATTTTCCTTTTAATGCCAGAAATCAAATTGAATTAATGTTAGAACAAATACATGTCACATAAGGATACATTTTTAGCACTCTGTCATGAAGGCATCAATGACAAGCCTATTCCTTTCTCATACAACAAATTTGTCTCAATACAAGCGATATCTCAATCCCAACAATATATGAGATTTTCTACCATTCGGATATCACCTTTTATTGTCACAATATATAATTTTTACAAATAGAACCTGCTCAAATAGCTCTCCAAATATCTACCCCAACCAAACTGCCCCACCACGAGTTATGGTAGTAACCATGTACTTAACCTTAGTCATTCTTAAAGCTAGAAACTTCTAGTTCTAGCTCATCAAAATGTCATTGTAGACCACAACCCAATGTAGCACTCCGCTGTGGTATTTCTCTTTCCATCCAAATCATTAGTGTATCCATGCCAACTCATATCTATAGAAGTATATCTCACAATCTTTCCTCTTGAACTAGGATACCATCTCCCTCTTACGCTTGATCATAAGTGGCTCAGTAGATGTCAAGAATGGATCATAAATATATAAAATAAAAATTAAAGGAAAACTTTCGGCCAACTTATAGGTTTGGGCCATAAATACTTCTAGGATTCACTAAGTAAATCTCATTATAGACATGCTAGTCTCAGGGAGCATGCTTCAAACCATACAATGTTATTTTCTAATAGAAATTTCCATCATCTGCTCCATGTAGGTAGGTATGCGATACTCGTGGTGTGCTCTTGTTCTTCAGCATAAGATTTTAGGTTTTTTATCCTACAAGCTCAACTACACCCATAGGGCTTATTCCATGCTGTTTGAAGGCTTATAGTCACACCCTTAAACCTTTCGCCCGACAGTTGAGGCTTGTACTAGGAGAAACCTTCTCTGTAGAAATAAAAAAACTTGCAAAAATTATTCAAAAATATCAAATGGTTATTCATTTACAAACTACTTCTTTCAATAGTTAAATTTATTCTTTCAAATAATATCAGGTGTTCAATTATAATGAATAGTTTCACCCTCTATGTGAGAAGCCTTTTCAACCAACATTCACAACATCAACCTGTCAAGCATAACATTGTCATGCTATAGCAGGGATGTTAGATGACAAACTATAATAGGTTGTTAGACATCTACCATAACAAGTCACCATCATGTAACATGGTCTACCACAGGCCGAAGAAAAACCCCTTAGCAGCAAAGGCGTCCCCTTGAAGCCAAAACATCTCTTATACTGAATGTAGGTTTTAACCCCATACAAAAATTACCCACATACGAATTCTAAAAACATAAAATAGACAATGGTGAGAGCATAACACATAAATAAAATATACACATAGATTCTCCCTTAGATCCAAAAACAGAGACTACTAGATTGGTTTTTCATTATGTTCCTTTCAATGTTACAATACATATATATACATGTTGAAGCATCCATAAACACCAATCCATTAACCTTGGATTAGAACATAACCATAGTTCAGTTGACCAGATCTACAAAATACCATGGACCGAAAACCATCGCACCAAAAACCATGTGCAAAAACCATGCACAAAACCATATGTAGGTCTTCCCACCTAATATAGGGTCAAAAAAAATTTCCTCAGGTCGCTGCCCTGGACGTCGTAGAGGGGTGCTACTACCCCCCTCAATACCCTCAACAAGAGGGGCATTTTCCCCCCTTGTGACCCCCCCGTTGTAAATATAACCAACCAAAAATTATCCCACTAGTTGTTTTATTTCCATAGGAGGCCACAGGAGAGCTTAGTCATTGATCAAACCTTGCAATGCCCATTGTTTCTCTACACCAACAGAACTTCTCAGAGATCACAGATTTTGCCGATGCATCTGCAGTATTCTTCAATTTTGTCCACCTTTACCAACATCACCTTTTTGTCATCTATCATATCCCTCACAAAGTGATACTGAACATCAACGTTCTTTGTCTTTGAATAATAAGCAGGGTTCTTTGCAAAGAAAATTGCACTTTGGCTGTCACAGTCTATCCATATAGCTCGCTATACTAAACCCATACTTGAACAAAATATCTGCAACCAAACTACTTCCTTGCTTACATGAGTGGTTTCCATGTATTCTGCCTCTGTAGTTGATAGTGCCACTACCGATTATCTCTTACTCATCCAACCGACTACACCTCCAAATAGGTTAAACGCATACCCACTTGTATATCTTCTTTGATCCATATCTCTAACCCAGTCTACATCAACAAAGACATGGATGTCTAAAACTCTATCCAATCTTGGACTTCCTTGGTTGCACAAACCATAATCACTAGTGCGACACAAATACTTGAAAATCCGCTTCACTGTTGTCCAATGCTCCTTCCTTGGTTTTGACATAAACTTGCTCAATGCTCCCACTGCATGTGCAATGTCTGGTCTACTATAGACCATCGCATACATTAAGCTACTGACTACACTTGCACATGGAACACATGACATATCCTCTTCCTCTTCTTGTGTCTTGGGACATTGTTCAAGGGATAACTTTACAGCTACAAGAATAAGAACCTTCATCGGTTTACTATCCTTCATATTAAACCTCTACAATATTGTCTTGACATACTTCCTCTGTTTTAACTAGAGCTTCCTCTTTGATCGATCTCTTTTAATTTCCATGCCCAAAATAGAGCTTGTAGCACCAAGATATTTCATGTCGAATTTAGATGAAAATTGGGTTTTAGTTTAGTTTGTCAAACATTTTGTGCGCCCACAAAATTCAAAGAAAAAATCTAACAAATGCATAACTATTCTAATAGCTTTTTTCTTATGTTTAGTGATGCTAGTGAGGCTACGAGTGAGTGTGATGAACAATTAATGAAGAAATTAGAAAAGGGTGATTACTTATGGTTACAATGCTCAACCTTTGTTCCATGACTTCTTGAGAATGAGCCCACTAGGTGGACAAGAGGTCAAGAACTTTGGCATCTAAATGGAGATTATGCCTCAGTCAAATCATCCTCAACCCTAAATTATTGTAGCCAGGGAGACATTTTCCCGGTTTTTAACCCCCTCTATTCAATAGTCCCAGGTTATTCGAGCCAAGAATTAGAGAGGTTTTCACTACAAAAAGTCTGAGTCTCAGTTAAAAAAATACTCATTTTTTGGCGTCGATAATAGAATTATTGTAACTTTGGCATAACACGGTGGATTCAAATCATAACTATGAAGAGGTCTAAGTATTAGTTGAAAAAATACTCTTTCATTGTCGTTGAGAATAACATCATTGTAAATTTGGTGTAACATAGGCGATTTGGAACATAACCGTGAAGAGATATGAGTCTCAGTTAAAAAAGTACTCAGTTTTGCACCAAAATCCTGTCAACAAGGAGGCCAATGACAATCGCGCCAAAATCAATCATTTTGAGAGACAAGTGGAAGGTGTGAAAATCACATGTGGGATGCCTTTAAGGCTAGCAAGAATTCAGGTCAGAATATGAAGAACCTCAAGGCCTTTCGGAGTGAGAGAGGCTTGATCTATGGTTCTTATTGGAGCACAATGATGGGTATGGATTGTTGACCATGGAAACCAAATCAAGATGTTGGTTATGAAGAAAATGACTATGTGAAAAAGGAGCAGCAATGAGGAGTATCCCAATGCAAGAGATAAGACATGATTCTTTTTTCATGGGTTTCTTGATTTTGAACTTGAATCTTCTTATTGCAAAGGGACACATTTATATTATCATGTAACGAAATTGAAGTCATACATAACCATGAGGGTTATAAGGTATATGGCTTGCATTTTAATTTGACATTTTTTACCATTCACAGTATTCTTGGAAGTGATTAGGTTGTTATTTTAATGGCTATGTGGGCTTTATACCAAAAGTGGAAAAGTATCATTTGAAAAAAAATTATATATATATGGGTCATAAAAGTTTTTAAGAGGAAGAGCATGTTTGAATATTGAAGTGTTAGAATCAAGAGAGATAGTAGTTCTCACCAGTTTTTGGGAAGCAAGTTTCTTATGATGAAATGAGAGAATGTTGACTTAAGGAAGCTAATAATAAAAACAACTAAAAAACAGAATTAATGGAGTTCAAAATTTTTCTATGTAAATGGGAATATGATTAGGAGACCTTATCATCAGGTGTGTGTACCTCGGTAGATTATTGGTAAAGCATGAATGTCTACTTAGGTGATATGGGGACAAATGTGATGTGATGATAAAACATTTTTAGGTAGGAGAACATGTGACATTATCAAATACCCTAACTTTGACTCGGTAAGGGCAAGAGGCGAGGGGCAACTAGCTTACTTGCATGGTTTGGCTAGATTTGGGCAAGGAAAACCCAAAGTTAAGTTTAAAGTGGTGATTGTTAGATAAACTTGACCCTGTGGTGGACTTGAGTTTGTGTCAATAGTTATGGTTAACAATTGTAGATTTTTTGGCACCCGGTAGTGGTGAACCATGGTAATAAGTTGATGGTATTACATGTAGTTGGAGCAATTAAAGGGTTAGAGTATTCTCCATTGTAGTGATTCATGGTTGAACGATGAAAGTTCAAGCTGTTGGTCGGCATCGTTGAGCTTTATCCAAGGACAATAATAGATCAATTATTGGTTGGTTTTTCCCCAATTGGCGTTTTCTAGGATAAATCATGGTGTACATGCTTTGAATGTTTGTTGCTTGATTATTATATCTACCTTTCTCTAATGTAATGAATCCTACCAACATGATGGATTATTGCCTCTTTATATTTTATGTTATATTATATTCTTGTACTTTTTAAAAATGAATACTAATATCATTGTTCAATGTATTCATGTATTCTATATACATTTAAAATGTATAATATTGTCATTATATACAGTATGTGTAGATACATCATTTTTTTTACTTCTTTGGTACATGTATCTATATTTATTTTTGTTGATATCATTATAATTTATAACTTTGATTAAATAATTACAATTTTTTTGTTAATAGAATATTACATATATATTATTTATTTCAATATATTGAGTTTCATGTCTTTAAATTTGTATTTCAAATAAATTAAATATATGTTATAAATCAATTGTTTTCTTTGTATATAAGTGTGAGAAAATTACAACTCAAAATATAAAGAATATGAAAGAACTATCAGTTTATCAGCAGATATCATGAGCTCCCGAACAAATAACTTGAAAAGGTTGCACCTATAATGACAAAATCTGCCCCTTCCAGTTTTATATTACCTAAAATAAATCCATGATTAGCCAAAAAAAAATCATTTTCCAACCAAAAATTATTCTATAAACTTCAATAAGAATCGATACTTACCATTTTTAGCATAAAATACTAAAAACGTCCCTCTTTCTACACACTCCCATACCTTTTAGCCCACTTACGAATATTAGCCCCTAAAAGTTTCCACGGTTTTACCTAATCTAAAAGAAATTCACATTCATCCAAGATATTTTATTATGCAACAAAAGCTATAGCATTAGGTTCAATCAAGAAAAATTTTAAGGATGGAAATTTATAAGTTTATAGAACTTGGTGAATACTACTATTCCCTAACATTGAAATTGTAAAATATTTGGGCATGTCCTTGTAAAATATTGAAATGTATAAACATATTTATTATATCTATAAAATATTTGCAAATTATAAGGAAAAATAATTTTATACTATAAATTTTGGGAAAAATGATTTTAGGCAATGGAAATTGAAAAAACCCTTGTGTTGAAAAAGCATGGAAAATAATTGTCTTACAAATATTAGCCCCTAAAATTTTCCATAACTTCAACAAAAGACTTGTCTTTATAATTTCTACCAACAAAATTTGAAAGCAACATCGCTTTCATGAACAACTTGATTACCCTTTCCAACATCAACATCAAATCAATGGTATTATTTGTTCACCAAACTCCATAAAAAATGGTAAATGTTGTAAACAATATGAAAATCACAAAAATGAGCTACAATGAAGGGAACCTTCCCATTTGTTCCTACTCAAGGTTATACCATTTCCCATATTGATAAAACATTACACAAATGAGTCAATCTTTTTTCCAAAATGCATGAATTTAATATTTCTCTGGTTTACTCAAATGGAATTATTCCAACCATAGCTCCTGATGGTTTCTTTTTCTTTCTTCCACATAAATTCCAATGACCACCTCTTATAAATATGGAATACTATACATCCTATAGGTCAAACCTTGTCTTGTTAAATTTTACTTGGGTATAAGAAATTTTGATTATTCAAGTATCCTACAATTGAAACTTTGTCTTCTTAGTTTTTACTCATGTATAAGAAATCTTGATCATTCAAGTAATCCCACTGTTCAAGCTTAGCCATCCTCAAGGTGGCCAATACATAACTATTGGCCACACTATTAGTTTTCCATTAAAAAAATCAAACAATACTTTTAATTCCCTCCCATGCAACATTGAATATTTGGACATTTTGATTCTTTGAATGCATGGATTAGAGGGATAATTTTATCATTTTTATGCTATAAAATAGATTGTCTTGAATTCCCTTGTTTACAAAATACATCACAATAGATATTACAAGAATGTGTTACTTAGTCGCGTCTCAATTGTTGCACATCTTATTAGACCTAGAGACATATATTCCTGGTTGTACACCATTTTTCTAATATTTCAAATACATGAAAAGATTACCAAGTTTTACTGAAAGGAAAACTTCTTTATGTTTTCTCCCACGTAATATGCATTAACTAATAATATAAATCAACATCATTCTGCAAACCAAAATTGACACTCAAACAAATATTTTTTAATGACCTCATATAGGGTGCATTTATTAACATTGACCAATATTCATTGGATTTGATATGCTCTCATCACCAAAGGTTTGGTAGCCATCCAAGGAAATAAAATGGGCCTCAAAAATGTTAATAGAACGAACTTTAACTTGATAAATAACATTCAAGAATATGATTTCATACACAAAGGTAAATATTTGTTTGCAAAAAGGAAGAAGACTACGTTTTATTTAAATAGTATTTTTGGTATATATTATTATATGTTAACTTAAATCTCAAGTGTAGGAACTCATTGGACGTAGAGTTCAATTCCACATCAAATGATTATGTATTCATAGTTTTGGATATGCCTATATGAAACAAAACTGAAAAATATATCGAAAAAAAACATTTCTTGAAAGAAAGACATATTTTTGATGAATTTAAATTTCTTCCCCTTTCGGTCTCTTAAAAGAATGTAAATTGGGAAATCATTGGATGTAATTTCTACAATGAAGAGGTTTACACACTTTACATTTGAGTAAACCAATAAGGAGGTAAAGAAAGAATACAATTTAAAATATTTTTATTTTCTTTTAAAAATTTGTTAACTATTATCTTATTTTTTTAACTATTATTTTATCATCTTCCTTTTGTTTGTGGGGGGGTGGGGGGATTATAGATTAGAAAATTCCCATAATGTTTTGTTACCTGATATATTACTTCATAATGGACCATACACCTATTGAATTGATACATTATTTGGAAATATGATTTAATAAAACAACATGCAAATCATTTTTTATCCCTTTGATATGACCTTTGTATTTTCCCCTCTCACAAACTACCAAAACATCCTATGTTGGAATTATGACTAATGAGTTGTCCTTGATGGAAAACTACTTGAAGAGTTGCCTTTTGATGGAAACCTAATTGGTGAAGATGTCGATAGGATATGTCTACATATGACAAAGAGTTTGGACAAAGAAATATCAGTTCAGAGACAGAGGAATGATGAACAAGATATTTTGATAAATGCATGCGGGTTCTATGAAGCCAAGTCACGTACACACATCGGTATGAAGAAGAAAAGGCATGTACAGTTTTTGTACCATGGTATTATAAATACCAAGGGTATTTTCCATGATGTTTACCCTAGCAACAGGCATTTCATATCGTCAGAGAATACCATCAACATTAGTGTGGTTTTGACCTCTGGAATTGGATAAGGGCTAATCTATATAAGGAGATGAAGATGAAAGTACTTTGTGTGTGCAAGTGATGAATATTTCATGAATATTTAGACCTGAATAAAGTGTGCATGTAATGGGCTATTAATGAATTTCCTGGTTTGAAACTAAGTATGTACCTAAGAATTGGATGATGAATAAGGTCCAATAGATCTAAAATGACTATATTGATAATGCATTCATTTGTTGTGTAATATTTATGTCTGACGCATGTTTTATTATGTATGCTAAGAGATGGGTTTTCTCTAAAGGTATGAATTGAATCAAAGCCCTAAGTCGATAAATGCATATCTATACATAGGTTTGATAACTTGAAAGGCACGTATATATGGGATTTTAACGATAGTAAATTGCTTGTTGATCCTGCACTTTGGACATATATATACTCTAGTTTGTTTCCTGAAGAGCATGCATACACGCATAAGTGTTTTGTTGAAATGACATATATAAGCTAACTTTTTATGAAATAAAATGTTTGATCACTCTAATGAGCGTTCTTGTGCTTCTATTGTTCGTCAATGGAGTCTTACTTTAAGATATGGGTTTAATAGTGACGATTGAAGTTGAATTTATTGATTGAAGAGTGATGATGCTACTAGCTACATGTGATTGAATATGTGTGATGTTTTGTGATATTTTAGAGTAATTTAGTGGTTTAGAGTGTCACTTAGTGTTTGTTTCAGAATGAGAGTGATTCAGTTTCATGGTTCAATATTTTGATATTTGTACAAAGGTATGCTTCAAGTAAATCATGTATACATGCAAATTTACTAAATTAAAGTATTGTATATATTATGAAATTTTATTGATCACGAATTTTAGTTAGTTCAATGAGTTGTTGCAGTGTTTGGGTTCAGAATTGGTATTTTGGTTATAGTGATCTAACTGCTGTGGTTGTTTTAGAATAAGTTGATTAATTTGGGTCTCAGTTGGTTTAGTCATTGGCTGATTCATTTGGTTCAATGATTGAGTGGTTTTTTGTAGTGATCAGTTTCGTTATCTATGTTTTGTATTGGGCTTCGATGATGATAGTGGGTCCAATGTGAAAATTTGATGAAAAACACCCTACAAGTTGTGATGTTTTGTATCAGGTGGATCTAGTGTGAAAATTTATGAAACATTGTCTAAAAAGGTGTTGAGGGTTCGAGCCTTTAGTGATGAAGTTGAAGCTTCCTTCTAGTTTGTTATAGACATATTTGGGCACTGCAACCGCAATATTATATGTCCATAAACCAAGGGCTCCTAAGTGCCTGAAAGTGTTGCTTCAGACCCTAAAGGAACAAGGTCAGCTAATTACATCATCTCCTAGAAGTTCTCCATGAACAACTGCACAGAACTGGTCAAAATTTGACCATCTCACCTGCTCCATGGTCAAAGTGTGATGCATCCCACCTAATGCACACGCGGGGTGCAATGCATACTGAAGAGTCGTTCTATGGGGTGTGATGGGCAAGAGTAGACAAATGGTAGAGACAGTTTCCAAGGTGGATGATCATGGAATCTTCCAGAAACTTCTCCTGTGACACTTGCTTCTCTAAATTCACCCAGGGATGACTAAGAGATCATGAAATATCCAAGTGGAATTGAGAACTATTAGAGAAATGACACTAATCAAAAACCTAGAAGTTGACTAACCCACCTGCAAACATCTATATGTGGATCCCTCATCGTAGAGATCCAGAGGCTGGAATTTTGCATTTTGTAAGGAAGTGCTATTGGTTTCTTTATGGAACGTCATAGTGTTGGGTGATCTAGCTTTTCATGAGGTGAAGAAGGGCTTTCATGCTGGGAGGACGGCACTAGGTCAGATCAACGGGTTGTAATCCTCTCTTCTACTACTTCTATCAATAAAGATATTTGAGTTTTCCTCCATATTCTTCTATTTATTTGAATCTTGAATTTACATATGCATTTGTATGGTCAATATATATCTGATCCTATATTGCTTATGATTGTAGATCTCTATGCTTTGAGGGTATTGTGCTTCCTTGACTCTACAGGTGTTCTTTGAAGTAGGACAAGTGAGGAAGGAGCGGAAAAGATCTGTCAAAGGGGAGAGGAAATAAGAAAGGAGCCAAGCGAAAGAATGAGGTTGGTACTCTCTGCTTCTCTCTCATCTACTTCTCATAAAGGAAAATGCAAGTAACTTTAGCTTGTTTGTTTCTAAGATAGCCACCCATCTTAGTGGGACTAGCAGCTCTGATGGACACTAGTTTTCCCGATAACAAAATGGGGACTTCGCTGGGGAAGATATAGCTTGTTTGCTTGTTCCTAGTTTGTTTACTTTATAAACTACATACAGAGCTTGAAGTTATGTCAGCTAGCCTTCGAACTGCTTTTTCTATGCAACTGCAAAGTAGATAAACGCCGCTTCTGCCAATCTTTGGGTTAGTTTATGAATTAAACATCCAACTTGCAAACATCCTAAGTGCCCTGGTGGTGGCTCAAGTAACCTCATTAGATTAGCCACTATGTTTTGTATTTACTAACTATCATTAGCTCAGCCTAAATCCCTGAACTAAGCTGCAAACTATGACCAAAAACCAAGTTAAAGTCTCTTCCCTGGACCGTCGCGTTGTCTCCTTTTGATAGTCTAGATGCATCGCACCTCCCGTGTGATGTAGGTGAGATGCATCCCTGTTTCCCTGTGTTACAGGTGCGATGATCAGATAAGACTATTTCAGCCTCCAGATTTTGGTTTTTCTTCATTCTCTTCAGCTTTACTCAGGAGTTTGTTGTCTGTGATTAGTATACCACTGTTGAAACTCCCTCCCTTTGCATTATTTAGCCTCCATTGTACAAATAATTGTGAATGTTTTTATGTATTTTTCGCCATTTACAGTTCTCCTTTACAAGCAATAGCTTAATCAAACTGTCGTCTTTTGATTTGAAAGTGTCGCAAGTGTCATTTTCAGTCAAAGAAAAGAATCCTACTCTCCTTGATGGTCGATTACACTGTTACTCTTGTATTTGATTTGAATTAATAGTATTTCAAGTGTCGAAAGCAGTTTTTAATTCAAAATTGCAAAGTGTCGTGCTTGTCTTCCTTTCATTTTTTGAAAAGAAAATTGTTAGTACTGTCGCTTTGAAAGAAAAGATAATTCAAATTTGTACTTAGCATTCTTTTTTTCATTCACACATTAAGAAAGCAGAAAACAAATACATGCATGTGCATTTTCATTTAGACTGCTTGTTGATTTTGATTTAGGACAATGCATCTAGTGTGTGCTCTCTGCTCTATGTTGAAAGAATTTCACTTCTCTTTCCTTAGTAGCTAGGATTTTCATTGCAAAAAGAGAAATAAACGACTATTTATCATCTTAGATTTCATATTTAGGATTTGTATATCTACATCACGTGGTGAACCTTAAAGGTAAACTTCTTAAGAAAGATCAACTGTAAAATAAATTCAATAAGTATAAAAATGCTTTGGAACCTAATGCACAACATTTAGAAGTCTAGGCTATAGACGTATTCTGGTGTCATAAAGCCTGGTAACTATCGCTTTCATCGTAGGTTGGGTGATTCCTCCTCTTTGAGACGATAAGTGCCAGTACAGACTTGTGCTCCCATGTACCGTCGACTATATATTGGGAGACCACAATAGGTTATATCCTTTATCCTTAGGAAGCCATGTCTGCCACCCTATCGATCACAATGCATTGAACACAACAGTCAGGAAGATTGACTGCCGTACTAGTAAAAGTATTTTGCAGTTCTGTGATTGGTTTCATAATCCCTCTACCTAGATTTCCAAAGTAGTCACTTTCATGCCTTTTCAGACTCCTTAAAAGAAAAGGTCCATCTGAGAACTTGTCACTTTAGGCTCATTAAAAATTGAAGGCGACTAGAGTCATCTTTAGCTTTTTCTCAACTCTTAAAAATTGAAAAAGCAAGTTGTGTCAAAGCGTCATAAAATTCATTTAATTCAGAATAACATTTTCCCCTTTTTATTTTGGAGTTGATCAAGTAATCCACAATCATGGAAGGAAGTCAACCAAGACCCCATCATTCGCGGAGACTAATGAGTCAACATCTTTGACTTCGGAAACGAAACCATTTCGGGCCAAGCAAACTCGTTTAACTGGGTCAAAGTCTCCTGGTTTGTTTGAAGCTTGTGTTTCAACATCCTTAAAGACTCCGGTTACTCCAACTATTTATGGTAACCCTGCCTCTACAGAAGAAGTTCTGCAGTTACAAGAGGACATTAGAACTGATCCTAGTGTAATAGTAAACACTTCTATTCCTGAACCAGCTCCATCTGGGATTGATTTGGAAGGTGTTTCCCCTCCAGTACTTGTCACTACAGAGTCTCTACCTTCTTCGGCACTAGAAATATTTTACGGACCTGACAGTCTACCTCTTCCACCTGGACTGATTGCTATAGAAGAAATTACGAAGGATCTTCCATCCAGTACTCCATTGCATTTTGGAACTGGGATCCACCTATATCCTTCTACTTCAGAAGATAGTCTTCCTTCATCGCAAGTTCTTGTAGAATCACTAGGAAGTCTTTTGGATAAACTCGATATGTCTAGACAACCATCAACATTTAGGAGTGTGTCATCCGATACAATAGTAGCAAAACCTCTTGCCGCCACTCTGACAATGTTTGCTGGTATACCATCTGTCCCAAATAGCTCTCAATCGCTAGAGGAAGTCCACCCAGGGACTATTTCGACAGTATGGTCTGTTCCCATTTGTTCATCTGAATAATAGCTGGAATTTCTTATGTTGAGTCTTAGGAAATTGATCCTTCAAAATAGTATCAATTTGGGCAGTCCGGTCTCCCAAGGCCAATATTTCCTTTGAGCACTGGATTTCCACTGTATGGGGGGCATTATGCCCTTTCATTTTTCCCTCTGAGAGAACAACCATATGAGAGTTCACATCAAAATTCAGGTCAAGTTGGAATCACATCCAGTGGTTGGGTGCCAATACTACCTCAACAACCAAGGGTTGTATACTAAATGCAACCATATCTACCTGTGTCAAATATCCCCACTACATCGGCTATTGTGACGGTATCACAAGTACAAGTGTTGCCTGTTGTATGCAAACCTCAAGTTTCTTAGGTCGTAATACAACAGTATCTTATCTCCACGACACAACCACAATCGCCCATTAGTGGCTCCTTAACTAGAGCAACTCAGGCTCAAACAGGTACTATTACCCCTCATCTTTGTCAGATAGCCAATATTGGACTACACCAAATGGCTTCACAAGCATGTCAGGTACAATATCAACAACCACAATTCCAACAAGCTTACCGAGGACCTGCGCAACAAATCTTTGCAAGTAATGGGCAGTGATATATTCAAAACAGTCAACATCAATCATATCATAATGGTTATACCCATTAACCTTATCAAAGTTATCAGCATCAAATAAATTATGCTGGTATGCAAAGACCCACTACTCAGGCGATCCCATCTTATCTAGGGTATGCTTCGCCAAACCTGAATCAACAGTTTCCCTTCGTAGCAACTTCAAAATTACCATATCTGAATCGGCTAACAAATGTTCCAATTGCTTATGCCCCTTGGTGGCCAGTGATTCCTCATAAACTTCCATCAGATATTCCTAAATTCAATGGAAATCTAGGTGAAGATTCATCGAATCATGTGATGACCTTTCATCTGTGGTGTTCGTCCAACACTCTCAATGATTATTTGATTAGGCTTCACCTTTTTCAGCAAACGTTAACTGGTCCGGCAGCAAAATGGTACATTGAATTGCCTAGAGATTCATTCAATAACTTCAGTGCCCTTGCCACCACCTTTTTAACATGTTTTCAGTTACCAATAAGGTACGAAATAGGTACAGAGCTTCTTACCAGTTTCAAGAAGATGACAGCCACTCACATATCTAATCATATTCATGAGTGGCAATGTCATCGTAGAATGGTAAAAACATATGTCCCTGATCAGCTGCTAGCTGAATGGTTTATTAAGTCATTGTTACCTTCCATTATGGAAGATGTGGCTAAGGGAGGAGTCATCACTGAAGAGAAAGTCATCACTCATGCACAATATCTAGACATGATCTATACTCAGTCTAGCATGCTATATGACAAAATCCTTGGTGCTCCTAGACCAGAGTTTTCGGTTCCTCCTCCTCCTAAATCAAACAAAGATTCTCATGCCGGCGATGGCATGATAGGAACGACAAGCACGAAAATCACAAAGGCTACATGTAAGAAAGCCCGCATGGTTTCCAGTCAAAATGCAAATGAAGAACTTCTTACCTCGGAGGTTAATGCCGTGTCAACCAACAAGGGCAAAGAACAGAAGCAACCAAGGGGCAAGAAGAAAGGGAAAAGCAAAAAGAAGAAAAAGTATGATTCATCTCCTGAAAAATCTTCTGCAAACCCTTCTGGGCAAAGGAAACCTCCTTCAAGGTGTCAAATATGCGATGATGATCATTGGACAAGAGATTGTCCACATAAAGCTGAAATATTCTTTAAGAATTCAAAAACTTTAGTGGTATTGACCAATCTGTTTCCAAACCTAGAAACCAATCTGGTTGCTAGCAACAGTGCTTCCCCATCACAAGTGCTTATGTTGTCCATTTCAAAACAACAAAATGATGCTTTAATATCGACAAGGAATAAATATTACTGGAATCCATAGATGTTGAACAACAAGGCTACTGACCAACCTAGTAGTTCAACAACAACTTCGACCGAAGTTGTGCCACCCATCATTCCTGAGCTAACGATAAAGCTACCAAAGGGAGTAGTACACAAGTCGACATTTAATCCTCGTGCCAGAGCAGTACAAAATTATAATAGAGTAGAGGACCTGGCACAATTTCCGTCCGCTATATCGACACTTGAGGTACTGCAAAGTTGCCCCTCCAAAAAGCGGGCTCTATTATCAACAATAGGTGGGATTGACCCAGCGGATTCCAATATTGTGGCCTTTAGTCATAAAGCATATGAGCCTCAGTTGCCAACTCAACTCGCTTTCCTCATTCAAGTGAAAGCCCTCAACAAAACTGTTCATCGAACAATTATTGATGAGGGGGAATCTACATGTATTATGTCAATGAGTTGCTGGAAAACTTTAGGCTCACCACCCTTTTCGTGATCATCAACGATGTTAAAAGAATTCAATGGACAGACATACACCCCACACAGGATTTTAAGTAACTTGCAAGTTGAACTGGGGGGCAAAACAATAGAAATTGATGTTGAAGTTATCGATGGAAACCTCAATTACAACATCCTACTAGGAAGGCCCTGGATTTATGCTATGGCTGTTGTTGTGTCGACATACTTCAGAAAGATTGCATTTCCTTTTCAAGGAGGAATTACAATCCTTGACCAACAAACCTTTCACCCCAACAATTCACAAGTTACGGGAAGCAGTTCGATGATCCACGGAAGCTCTCAATTGCTTCAAAATATCATAGTAGGCCTACTAAAAGACCCTACATTGATGGGTGCTTTTGCCCTACCACCTCCAAACAATTTGGCGAAAGTGACCACGGTAGGAACCTGCAATATGGTATCTTCTATTCGGAAGATTTCCGAACATGATATTAGCATGGATCATCGCCAAGTTTTCCCTCCAAGCCCCATGTAAATATTGTAGCAATCAATATTCTCGACCTAGGTGGCGAACCCAAAGCAATGCTCATTAAGCATTTGGGTAGATAGGTCTAAGAAATATGGTACCTCTTCAGATCCTCAGTTGCATGTACATTCTACAGACGAAGGAATCGTTCAGTAGATGATGATAGAAGAGGCACCATGGGAAGATTTCCACCATCGTTCCCATCTTCCGGATTACAATGAAGATTCTTCTAGTGACCTAAATCATCTTTCAATTTTTGATTTTCTATCAAATAGTGTAAATACAGTGGATTCCGAGTGAAATCTGTCCAATATTGAAGAAACGATCACCATAAATATCTCGACCAAACTAGATGTTGTAGAGAATATTCATGTCGGAAAATATTGCTCTTATTCAGAACTGGAAGTATATTACACTCTCTTTCACAAGTTCAGAGATGTCTTTGCATGGTCATATGAAGAAATTCCACGCATTGACTCAAGCATAGTTGAACACGAAATTAATATGTATCCAGATGTCAAACTAGTACGACAACGACTTCAGTGGGTACACCTAAAGAAAAACTTTTACATGCTGGTTTCATTTACCTAGTTCCTCTAACTGATTGGGTATCGAATATTGTTCCTGTAATGAAAAAGCAAGGAACAATTAGAGTGTGCTTCGATTACAAGGATGTAAATCAAGCTTGTCCAAAGGACAACTACCCTACACCCTTCATTAACCAAATAATTGATGAATGCACCAGACGCAAAATATTTTCGTTTATGGATGGATTTTCTAGGTATAATAAAGTAAATATCTGCCCACAGGACCAGTCAAAGACTGCATTTATTTGTCTGTGGGGCACATTCGTGTATGACAACCTACCTTTTGCTTTAAAGAACACAGGGACAACCTTTCATAGCGAAATGAATTACGCCTTCCATGACATCAAGAACATCGTTCAACCATATCTCGACGATCTTCCAGTTCATTCGTGAAAGCAGACTGATCCTCCGTGGAATTTGAGAGCTATATTTCTATGTTGCTGACACTACAAGATAAGACTCAATCCGCACAAATGTGTGTTTTGTGTCGGCTCTGGTCGTTTACTTGGCTTTGTAGTTTCAAAGGATGGAATTTTTCTCAACCCATGTAAGGTTCAGGCAATCATCAATCTGCCTGCACCTTCAAATTTGCTTCAGATTCAGAAAGTACAAGCGAAAGAAAACTTTATGAGGAGGTTCATTCCAAATTACGCCGAACTTACTAAAGGTTATATGTGTCTGTTGAAAAATGAAGTGCCCTTCAACTGGTATTAGGTTGCACAAGATTCCTTTGATGCTCTAAAGGAATCCCTAATAAAAGCATCATTAATGTATTCTCCTGACTATAAAAAAGACTTTAACCTGTATCTAGCTTCAGCAGATATGACCGTCGCAATGGTTTTAGTTCAAGAAGACAACGGAATTTAACATCTTGTCTATTATTTAAGTTGAAACTTAAATGATATAGAAAGCAAGTACTCCTATGTTGAAAAACTGGCTCTCGTAGTTGTTTAAGCAGTACAGAGATTTCGACACTATATCCTCTTTCGTAAAACTACCATTTTGTCAGATTGCAACCCTATGACTTACATCTTGTCGCAACAGTTGCTTGGGGGAAAATATTCAAAATGGATAGCTATTTTGCAAGAGTTTGATCTAGAATTCGTAAAATCCAAATCAAAGAAATCTCTAGTTTTTCGTGGAGTTACTATGCGACTTGCCATCATCATCCAACGATTCAACATCCATAGCAATAATCGTGGATGAATCTTTGTTTCTGATATCGTCGAGCAATCCGTCGTATGGAGATATAATCATCTATCTCCAAACCCAAACGTATAGGCCTAATACATCATGCTCAGAACAACGACGTACTCGATACCAAGCAAGAGACTACATGATTGTCGGTGATACACTTTATCGTCGTGGTACCGATACAGTTCTGTGAAGGTGCCTCACCCATCAGGAGGCCGAAAAAGTCCTGAATGATTGACATTCAGGCACGTGTGGGGGGCATCAATCTAGTTATTCTATGGCACAAAATATTTTACGAGCAGGTTATTTCTGGCAGACAATGTTCAAAGATTTCATAACCGCGGTCAGAAGTTGCCATGCTTGTCAAATCTTCAATCTCAAAACTAGAAAACTACCCACACCTCTGCATCCAGTAGTTGTTGTTGAGCCATTCACCAAATGGGGCATAGATTTCATGACATGTAACCCCACCTCAACCGGGGGCATGGGTATATCATAGTCGCAGTTGACTATTTTATGAAATGGGCCGAGGTGATGCCTACATTGAACAACAACGGCAAAACGACTACTCTTTTTTTTTTTTCAATCATGTAGTCTCTAGATTCGGTGTTCCACAAACTATAGTCACAAATGATGGATTGCATTTCCGCAATCACATGATGGTTGAATTGGCTGTCAAATTAGGACTGTCCCATGAAAGCTCTACTTCGTATTATCCGCAAGCTAACGGGCAAGTTGAGGCAATCAACAAAGTCTTGAAACGCATGTTGCAAAGGATGATTAGAGTCCATAAACAGAGTTGGCACCTAATCTTGTACTCAACCTTGTGGGCATACTAGACATCAGTGAGAAATGCAAATGGGTTTAGACCCTTTTAGCTGGTGTATGGCCTGGAAGCGATCTTACCAGTTCAGTGCGAAATTTCATCCCTCAAGCTCGTAGTGGACCTTCTCCCCAGAACTTCAGAGGAAGAGGCTTGTTTCTTGGAATTAATCCAACTAGATGAAACTCGTCATGACGTCACCTTGGCTAACGCAGTGCAAAATAAATGAGTCAAGGCACAGTTTGATAAGAATGTCAAACCCAGTGTCTTCTCAGAAGGTGACCTGGTCTTACTTTACGACCAAGAATCCGATAAATTGGGAGCAAGTAAGTTCCAACCTTTGTGGATGGGTCCCTCTATTGTTAAGTGTGTATTAGAAAAAGGAGCCTATGAGCTAGTAGATTATGATGGGATTCCACTATCGCAGCCCCGAAATGGGTTGTACATTAAGCGTTACAATGCTTGACTCAGTGCAGTAACCTCTTCATGTGCTTTTGTTACATTTTGGTTTTCATTAAGAGTGATCGTTTTGGTTATGTAATCCACTTTTCCATTTTTTGCAGATGTCAAACCTATTGGAATCATTTGTTGGATACGCGGAACCTATCTTTTGCAGCCTGGGCCATCTTTGATCCAAGTGGTCAGTTAGTGAGTTTTAGAGGAGTATGTATTGGTCAATCGATGAACAACATCACTGAATAAAACGTGTTAATAGAGCTCCTCTCTCATGCCATCGCATGGAATACGCCGACTTGTCATCAGGCTAGACTCACAACTCATCATTCTATAGCATACCTACATTTATTCTGTTCGGAATCCAGCTATCTATCATATGTTCCTAAGGGTCAATATTTTGGAAAGGTAGTTTGATTCTATTCAATATCAACACATTTCCAGAAACTTAAACACATTAACCGATTCATTAGCAAATTATGTGTTATATAGACATTTGCAACCTTTATAAAAGAAAAGCATTTAATCAATATTTGCATCAAGATCATATAACTTAACCAAAATAAAGCTTCGAAAATAAAATATATATATATAACTGTTTATAGTTTGTACATAGTGTTCTGTGTCCAGGAAAAAATCAGTCATATGACCCAAAAACTAAAAATGTTAGGGGCACCCCAGTCTAATGGTGCTGGTGATAACAGGTCACCACTTGATAAGAGCCTAGTCCATCGACTCAACACACTAGTGGTATGGTGCTGTAATCTCAAAGGCAGCTCATCGGTCCTCACATCCTAAATACCAAGGGTGAGACCCTTGATCTGATCCTGCAACACTGCAAGAGTCTCGGTTACATCTAGATCAAGAAGAACAACCCTCTCTATAGCCTCTCCTGCCAGAACGACAGCTGCTGCTCTCAGGCGCACTACTGGTCACACTGGTCCGATATCTGCATGAACATATGAGTTTTGGTTAGTCTTGATAAACATTTAAAAAGCACAAGAACAATATAAAATTAATAAATAGAGATATGGTCAGAGATTTTTACCTATGACACCCCACTACTCGCCAGTCGGCAACACCAAATCTGGGTCACCCCGGAAATCCATCTCAGCATATGGATACTCGACATAAACCCTCTGTTGATGGTTGAACCACTCAAAGAAGGCATCAGAGAATGAAACCTATGATTGACCAGCATGTCTGGCCATAAGGTCAACCCATCTCTACATTTGTGCCTTAGTCGGTGGTGGAAGACCGAGTGAAATGTACTGTGGCTACATCAGTGGGATCTTCTCCAAGGAAAAAGTGGTCAGAATAGAACCATAGCCAAAGTTCTTAAATCTTCCATTTTTCACCTTGGTGATTTTTTCTTTTATCACTGGAAGTACTGCATCACACTAGTTGAATACCTTTGGTTCAAGGCATTCTAAGGCATACCTCATATAGGACTTGTTGGCCAAGTGAAGAGCCACGCTACCATGCAATCTAGCAAAGGTGAATAAGACAGTCCTCAAGGACTAGTCACTGACATCTCAGATACTGATCTTATCATCCTTGCTCGGCTGAGATCCTTATCTACAGTATCGGTGAATATAATCCCTCACGAATTCGCCCCCATGGGCAAAACCTGATAGTGAGAGAGGGGCACCATGCCTCGATAAACCAGTCAAGAAGTAGATGTCCTCAACAGTCAAAGGGATGGATTTTCCTCTAATCTGGAACACTTGGTTGGTAGGACCCCATGTATCGAGGAAATATTGCAACAAGTTGATTTGTTGCCTCATGCTAGATATGCAAAATAACTTGAGAAAGCCACAGTTCCGCAATGCAATTACCATGTCATCTTCTTCATGGTCATGTTCACGCCATGTGACAACCATTTTGATTCAATGAATCTCTGAAAAACAAACAAGAGAAGAATTAGGATCCTGATTTGGTAAAAAACAAGCAAAATTTCCATGAAAAATCAGTGCAAAAGTTTTCCTCCTTGCGCCCATCGCACCCTAGCTGTGTACTAGGTGGGATGCATACTAACTAGCCAGTGGCTAGCCTAGTATGCATTCACCTTTCAATGTATACTAGGTGCGATGGAGGTAGAATGAATTGTTCAAACCCTAGAGGCTCAGAAAAGCAGGAAAACATGCTCAAAATTCAGAAAGGGAAGAATGCAATTGAAGAGCTCAGGTTTAGCTCCTACCTGGTCTAGATGGTGCCGAAAATCATCCACAAAATCTCTTGGAATCAACTAATGAAAGTCAAGGGGGAAAACACCTCCAGAGCTCCAACAATCCCAAATTCAAATGAAATGGTAAAATGAGGGGTACAAACTACTTTTAAGCTAATTTTCACGCAATTCAAGTAAGGTATTAGTTTTTAAACTCATTTTTCAAGCATGTATTCTCATTTCTAATTAGTTTGATGGAGCAATTGAACAAGTAGTACGACCGTCAAAAGAACATAGTGTTAACGGTGAATCGAACATCAATAACCATTATCATGAGTAGTTTTATGAGAAGTTCAAGCTTGTTAAAAAAAAACCTAGCAATGAGCATATGTTCCACAGAGTTTAAGCTCATTAAAAAATGAACCTACCTTCAGTAAATAACCATTGCAATCGAATTATTATCAACTTTTGAGCCTTGGTCATGTTCTTACCATCACCTCCACTCTTTTTTAGCTAATCATACACCTCCATTTGATTGTTTACCACTTTTTAGGAACATCTATGACAGGTGATTCTATTAGCCATCTTCTTTACACTGCCATGATTGAAAAGTTACAAACGTTACTTGGAACCAGCTGCTACCCAAAAATAGCACTCGTTCCTCAAAAAATGAGTCTCCTTTAAGCTCTTTTCATCTGACTTGTAAAATATGAAAAGATTGCTAAGAAATTAGCCTCTCCAACTCGTTAAAGCAATTGGAAGTGTTATCCCTCCTCTAGATTTTAATCTTTTTGGACCTGAGGGATGATTACGCAAAAAGATCAAGCACTTGTCTTGTTTGGCTCGTTAAAACTATTGAAAATTCATCCCTTTCATATTATTTTATACTTTTTCAAACTTAAGGGTTTATATTACGAAAAAGGAATACTGGAGTTTCCTTTCTAACTCTTTTCAAACTCTCTAAAATTGGAAAGGACCAAGTTATCTTTGTCATTAAACTCGTTAAGACAATAGTGACAAACTTGTCCATGCGGACAAGAATGAGTTTCACTATCGCTGGGCTGATTAAAACATAGTGACGGATTTGCCCGAAGGGCGAATTATAGAACAAGCATATGTTATCCTCCTCAAGATTGACAAAAATAAAGAGGTACTAGTTAGCAATGACTCGGGAAAAATTGGGAAGAAAACTTGAAGAAACCTTATGTTAGCACCTAAATCTACCTTAGGTTGAAAGAAGGCAAAATTCAGGGTAACCACAAACCACGTTCAGTCTGGTAGCTAGCCCTACCAGAACAGGAGAGGGCTCTCTCTGAGTCACACTCAGTAGATAGATAAAGGAAAAGGCCTGAGATTACTTTCAATGAACTATTTATCTTAGGCTAGTAAGTGAAAATAGATACAAGAAATGATTTTTATGAATGACTGTGTTTCTGGGATGTTATGGGACCAATGGACCTCAATGAATAGAGAACTTAATACAAAGGCACGAATTATTTCATGAGGCAAGGTAGGCGGAAAACCTAGCAATTTAGTTTTAATATAGTGCGGAATGGAGAGATTGATTAAGAGGATGAAAAGGGCATGGACAACATGAATCCTTTTCAACAGAAGAATGAGCACTGAACATGAAATTTTCCCACAGGCAAAGCAATAAAATTGAATTCTACCGTAGCTAACTTAAAAAATTTCAATGGAAATGAATATGAAAGGAGCTATGAAACATAACAAGATACATATGAAACATAAGAGACACATTTGCTACACTCACAACCACATGAATCTCATGAAATAGAGCCACTACCTTTCATTAATCCTCTATAAAACATATACAATCCAGAAACAAAGTTTCTTTCCCAGAGTCTCCCAGAAGTTACAAGCCAACCAACCCTTTGCAAATAATTTTCATACAATATATAGAATGTGCCATGAAGAGATAGAATTCCCAAGGGTTGGGGAGTTACTCAAATCATTACAAAATGAAGGTGGAGAGCCAAACAACAGCTACAGGTGCAGCGCCACAAACATGACAAATGGCTTGGGTGGCCCTTTTGCCTTCCTTTTCCACTTGGATAACTGACCATTTGGAGTGAAAATACTTTTAAAACCACCTTATGTGTCGAAAAACTGAAGTGCATATGAGTGGGCCCACTTAGAAAAAGTCGAGAAGCGAAATTTCGCGAAACAGAGGCATTTTGGGCCTTTTTTCCTATATGCGCCGCACCCTTTTATGTATGTGTCGTGCCACTTTGAGGCCAGTTTTGAGGCACTTGTAGGAGTCCAAAATGTGCCCAAGTGTGCTCATTGTAAATATTGTCCTGTCTACTTTCCAACCAAATAATTTGGAGCTCCTTTGCTCCTCCAAATCTTCATTCTCCCAAGATTGCTTCCTGTGTGTCAAAATAGGGGCAGTGAGGCCATTTTTGAGTGTTTTCTGCCCTTTTGGTGGCCAAGATCTTCTCCAAATTTCTTGCACTGAGTGCCAGTAGTTGTGATTTTGCATGTTGAATCCAAAAATGCAAACCATTTCTCATTTGGAGCTCCCAATCCTACGTGTCGCGCCAGTGGCGCGACGCGTATAGAGAAAAAACTTGTGTTTGTGCCAAAAATTTGTCATGTGACCAAAATTTTCCCAAAATTCCTTGAAATTTGGGCTGGAGGTCCTCTATGAAGTGACATGTTGTGCTAGTGAAGCTTTAGCCAAGATTCGAAGCTAATCTTTCTCTTTCGCCTCTTTTGCCTCTTTTGTTGCTTTGCTCAGTTTGGCCTTCAAGCTCCTTATTCAGGCCTTTGCACTCATGTTCCGTGCCATGTAATGAGAAGCCATCCTCCTCAATATGGTTTTGTCCTTGTTTGCCTTCTCTAGAAACTTCTCCAAGTGTAGATTGACCCGATCTAACCAAGAATCACAGTCATTGTTGACCTCTTCGTCCAAGGTAGTGAGCTCGATCCTCCTCTGCTGGGCAGCTTGCCGATTTTCACGGATGCTTTACAGCTCCATGATCGTCTATTAATCCTCAAGCTATTTGTTTCTCTATTCCAGATACTTGATGACCCATTTAGCTCTCTCCATATCGAGTATCAGGTCTTGTATCTCCGATTCCTGCTCCTAAATGGTCATCCTAAGTTTGGCATTTTCTGCCTCTATCTCTTCATCCTGAATGAGGATGACATCGGTATCCTGTACACTTGATGGCCCCTAATCATGCATGGGCTTCTTGCCCTTGTCCAATACCTGTGTAGTCGATGCCAGAAGTGAGGCCCCTTCCACCCCGCGTGGAGATAACACTCACTTTGCTGCTGCAAACAAGTGCCTACTGCCTCTCTGATATGTAATGAAAAATGGCATGGTAGTGGTCTCATGATGCTCATGCTGATAAGAAGACTCATGTTCTGTGAGATCATTCAAGAATCTGGCTTTGATGTAAGGCTCATAGTGTTGCCTTTCCACCTTCTTCTTCTTATGCCACTGCTCCCCAACATTTGGTATACCTGTTGCCACTAATATAGCTTTAGGTGTCAATGTGAAAGTGACCCCGGCCGAGGTAGACTGACCTCCATGTAGATGAAGCACAATTAAACGGGCCAACACATGATGAAATCTGACATTTGCAACCCTTTCACAAAATTCAAAACATGATAGGTGCTGGAAGCATGACATGGCAAGAGGGCATGCTTATAACTCGGTGAGGGTAGTGGGTTCATCCCTGACATGTTTGCCACTCTTCTGGTGTCTCCTGGGAGCCTGCTGTTCTGGGGATGAGTCACTCTGTGTCTTGGTCTCATACTCGGACGAATGCTGTGATGACATGACTGCAATGTGGACTGTGATTAGGCTGGCCCTTTGATGATGGTGTGAGGCTAGGTGCCTTTGTAATATCTGTTACCAAGGGGAACAACGAAACAGGGATTGTTAGGAAGCGAGTGATGAAATGGGGATAGGGTTTATAAGGAGAAATTTGTTAGGGATATGGGAGGAGTTTGGGGTATTTTGATGGGGTAGGTTCTGTGTTTCTATTGAGCAATAGGAGGAGGGGAAAGGGAATATGCGTTTGGTAGTGTTAGGGTAGTGATAATAGGAGAAATGACATGGGGGAATAAGGAACATGGGTAGGGTAGGAAAAATCAAGCCTTGGCAGCAATGACACTGTTAAGAACCCTAGCAGTATGGTTTTTCTTTGGTGTCTTCTTGTGTTTTCTTTATGAAATGTTTTTGCATTAAATCACTGGCAATAACCCACCATATGTTTATCAAATTTGATGCACAAGTGAGTTTGAGAGCCTACCTTGCAATTAGAGGGGCTTCACAAAAGATTTGAGGGAGTTTTGGCACGTTCTGGGCACTTTGTCTCTGTGCGCCGCACCTCTGTCTATGTGCACCATGCCCCGGGTGTGCGCCGTGCTTGTTATGAGTTTGAACAGTGGGTGGGTGTTGTGTGTGCCGCGCCTTGCGTGTGCGCCGCGCCCCTGCCTATGTGCGCGCGCCCCTGTAATCACCTCCACACCGACTCTAGCTCCTCGTTTATGCCTTTGTCTGTATGCACCGCGCGTAAAGCCCAGTGCACCACGACCTGGGTATGCGTCACGCCCTTAAGAAAATCGTACTGTAGGCAGGCTTCATGTGGGCAGGCTTCATGTGCGCCGCGCTCCTGGTTATATGTGTCGTGCCCTCCAAGGTCGCCTCCAACTCACTCAATATCTCACCAATGCACATTCATGCCTTTCCAACACTTCTCCAAGACTTGTAATGGCAGGATGCATTTGTTTTTGACAAAAATTTGTATATACAGCCTTGGAAGAGATGGGTTTAATTTTTTCCTCTTCAAAAACCCATTTTTCTAATGTTTGAGTTTTTCACTTTTTCACTGACTTTAAAACACACTGATTTTCACTTTCCCTTTGAAAATTTAGCTCGAATGATGCAATTTTCGGCACTCTTTGCGGGGATTTCACGACAGGACATTTGGCCACAGAAACCATGACCGCATCTGAAAAAATCACTTGACGACTTTTTTGAAAATTTTGTCATAAATGACACTGTTTGACTTTTCTTCAAAACTCTGTTTTGAAGAAGAGTCGGAGTCTATCCACATGATGATGAAGCTCTCTAAACCATAACTGTGTAAGGGCCTCACTCTAACCTGCATGGCTTTACTGGACATATTCAAAGACGAAATTGATGAATTCCTAGACCTAGACCTCGAAATGACCTTTGTCCTTTAAAGGACCAGACCTTGACTGTCATGGACTTTGATGATGATTGACAAAAGACTTGAGCCAGTAGTAGCCAGACATGAGGGGGAATGACTATCACAACCTTCTCCGTCAGCTTATGGCATGCCCCTAGTGGAATGCAACTGGGAGAATGGAGCGGGACACCTAATCCTGAAATGCATAAAGAGTTTTGATCTCTGACGGAGGACTGACCAGACCGACTCTAACATTGGCTCCAATGGGGGATGGTAGCTCCTTGGAGGTGCCAAAAACAGTAGATCTCTGGAGGAGCTAGACAGTGCATTCATCCATTGGGCTATGGAGTCATCATTTTGAAAAATAATATAGGACTCTGACTCATTAATGAAACTGAAACGACCCAAAAAAAAACTGACTCAAACTTGACATTGAAATGACTTAAAGACTAGTTTGAACAACTCTAACAAAACTGAAATAAAATAGTATTTACAGTGATAGTGCTAGCAGCGTTGATAACTTGGAAGTGGTACCGCTTGAGCAGTCGACCATTGATCGGCCCCCCTGGACAATCCTTTCCATTTATTTCCCTAAGAAGAAAAGCATTCTGCCCCCGATATGCTGCAATCTTGAAAGGACCTTTCCAGAGGTTCTTGAACTTAATGTGCTTGCCTTTCTCCTCATTCCTTGCATCCCACTTCAGCACTACATCATCCACCTGAAATTTATCCACCTTTTCCTTTCTATCATAAATTTTCTTGATTTTCTCCTGCAATTTGGATGTGTTCTTGAAAACTTCTTCTTTGGTCTGCTACAAGTGGACCATTTGATTCAGCCTCCTTTGCATGGCATCTTCTTCACTGCCGGCCTCCTGAAGAAGTTTGACAACTGGGGCATCGAGAGAGGAAGGAAATACTATATCAACTCCATAAACAAGCTCAAACGGTGATGTACCTATGGATTTCTTCTGGCTGACCCGATCTGCCCAAAGCGCATTTACCAACCTCTTATGCTAGCTCTTCTTGTTCATTTCCAATAGCTTCTTAATTATGTTGACCAATGATTTGTTTGAAGATTCTGCCAATCCATTGCCTTGAGGATGATAGGCAGTTGAATGACCCAAAATAATGTGATATTTATGACAAAACTCTATCATCCTCGTTGATTTGAACGTTGTTGCGTTATCGGTGATTAGCTTGTTCGGACAACCAAAGCGAGAGAAGATGTTATTTTCGAGGAATGAAATGATTACCGCATCTGTAGCTTGTCTGGTGGGGATCGCCTCAATCCATGTTGTGAAGTAATCTGTGGCTGTGAGGATCCATCTATGCTGTCTGAAAGAAGCAGGATGAATTTCGCCAATGAAATCCAACCCCCATTGCTCAAAAGGGGCGCTCACCTCTATGGGCTTGAGTGGTAGAGGCTGTAACTTTCACTTTCCTTCGAAAATTTGACACTTATGATAGCGCTTAACCATCTTATATACATCAGCAAAAAATGTCGGCCAATAGTACCCCACTTTCAAAATTTTGTTCGCTGTTGACTTCCAAAAGAGGTGACCTCCATAGTATCCTTGGTGGCAGTCCTCCATGACTTACTTTGCTTCCTTTTCCACCAAACAATTTAACAAAATGCATCCATGATATTTCCAATACAGTGTTGAATTAAGAATGCAAAACTTGGTAGCCTTCAACTTGAGTGTTCTCACTTTGCTTCTAGTCATGCCGGGTGGAGGTGAAAAATTTTTGAGCACATATATGATATCAGAATACCATGGGGAAAGAGCAAACATTTCAAATACCTGAATTGATGATTCTTCATCGTTCTCATTGGAAAAAGCAGTGATCAGATTTATGTCCAAAACATGCAAGTTTGATTCATCCATTAGTTTCACCAATCCCTGTCCTTTCACTAGTTTTGTGGGCTTTATTTCTACGTCATATTCCAGCAAGGCTGCAATCCACTTGCCTCTTCTTCCTTCCGGATCAGCCTGCACTAAAACATCTTTTACAGTAGCGTTAGGAACATAGGCCAGAACATGAGAATGTAGAATATACACCCGGAAATCTTTCAATGCCTTCACAATTGCAAGAGTTTGCTTCTCAATGATGTTATACTTTAAAGCTGCGTCTCTTATAGATCTTCTAAAAAATGCAATGGGTCTTTCATGATCATCTCTCTTCTGCAATAATACCACTCCCATAGTATGCTCCAAAGCGAATGAAAACAATATGAAATCTTGAGTATAGTCTGGGCTGACTAGAACTAGTGCTGAGGAAAGAGCCAATTTGACCAAATTGAAAGATTTCACTGCCTCTTCCATCCATTTCACTTGGTTGTCCTTCTTAAGCATGTTTTTCATTTCTCTTAGATGCTCCGTGAGATTGGGTACAAAGCGGCAGAGGAAGTTCATCTTGCCATTGAATGATTGTATCTCTTTTTTATTTCGGGGCAGATCTATTTGCGGAATTGCTTGCACATGTGCCGGGTCAATACGGATGCCATCCTTTGAGATAATGTGCCCGAGTAGTTTGCCTTCTTCCATTGCGAACAAGCTCTTCTTTGGATTCAACGACAAGCCATATTTTCTAGACTTTAGGAAGACAATTTTAAGATGGTACATGTGCTCTTCATGAGATTTAGAAAACACCGTGAAATCATCCAAATACACCACCAAAAAGACATCCTTCTCATTTGCAAAAGCCAAGTCCATAGCATGCTGAAATGTGGCACCCACATTCTTCAAACCCAAGGGCATTTTTACGTAATGAAAGGTTCCCCATGGAGTGGTGAACATTGTCTTGTCTCGGTCATCCTCATGGACAGAAACCTGGTTATATCCAGAATAACCATCAAGCAGTGACATGCGGGATGCTCCCACTACTCGCTGAAGTATATGGTCTATTTTGGGCAGTGGATAGTTGTCCTTCAATGAAACTTTGTTGAGATTTCTGAAATCAATGCACAAGCAAATCTCACCTGTCTTCTTCCTTATGAGCACCAAGTTAGAGATCCAAACTCTGATTGGCACAATGATCCTTGATTTGTACAACTTGTTGATCTCCTTTCCAATAGATGACAGCAACTTTAGATTTAGCCTTCTCAACTTTTGTTTGAATGGTTTTTTATTGGGCTTGATGGGTATAGTGTGCTGAATTATATTGGTGTCGTATGTCTTTAAGTCAGAATAGTCCCAAGAAAACACATCTACAAATGAAGACATCAAACTGATATATTTGTCCTTGATCTTTAGCGGCAATGCTTTGGACAATTTTACCAATTTAGGATTTGCAGCTATCCCGATGTTGACCTCTTCCACACCCTTCTCTGTTGGCTGCAATGTCGGCTTGTAGGCTACATCATCCTGATCGAAGAGTTCTTCTAGAGGTATCAAGCCTTTGGGAATAACGTTATTCCTCAGCTGCAACACATCCATTTCATTGATCTGCATTTCATCTGTACCATAGCCTTTTCCATTGTCATTTTCTTCATCAATTGAGGTCTCTTTAAACTTACCTTTGTTTTGCAGAAAATCATCAATCTCATCATCATCTTGGAACACTTGCTAATATCTCTGATTGTCTGGAACGATTGGACGGTGCTTGACATGGATTTCAAATTTGTTACTAGAGTTCATTAGGATTTTCAAACTACTCACTGCCTTAGCAAGAGCATCAGCAATGCTATTTTATATGCAAGGCACACATGTCAAGGTGTATTCTGAAAATAATTTCAAAATGTCTAGGAATGTGTTACGGTAGGCTCGCATCCTAGGATGCTTTGCTTGATATTCGCCTTTGACCTGCTTGGTAACCAATTCAGAGTCGCAATATACTGAAATCCTCTTAGCGTTCAGCTTTCTTAGAATCCTTAGGCCAACAATGAGAGCTTCATACTTAGCTTCATTATTTGAACGTTCAAAATCCAACTTGTAAGAGCATACCAATACGTTACTAGGGACCTTGTTTGGGGCGGAGAAAGGACTGCCTACCCAAATTCCAATTCCAGCGCGATCATTTCCCACCACTCCATCGAAATCCATGGTGCAAAAACCTTCTTCTTCCTCTTGCAAGTGCTGGAAATATGTTTGTTGTGCCTTGTCTACTTGTTGTCCATTGCTTTCAGCTGATTTCCCAACGGTGTTCTGCTATTCTTCTTTTTTCAAAACTTCTCTGAAATTTTCTGTTATTTCCGGGATATCATCTGCTTTTACTAACTAACTATCTATATCATTTAAACTATCTAAATATAAAAAAAAAAGACTCTAAATCTGTATGTACATAGTTAATAGGATGATTTATTGGTTTCTCCTTGCTTGTGATCATGTACTTCATTTTTTGTTCTCGATATAATTTCCTCTTTTGTCCAAATACTGGAATCGTTGCATAGGAGAAATCTAGCTGTAGTGTCCCTTTTAGTTTCACTACCCAAGACCTGGAAAGAAGCATGCCAAACCTTGGAGTAATGTTTGCCAGCACAATATCCATCAAAACATTCTTCATGGGGAGCTGATCCAAACTCACAACCAAGTCTTTGATGAGACCTATACATCTTACTCTACTGGAATCGAATGGATAGAGATCATGATATTGCCGGGTGATGTCCAAACCAAGCTTGTCCATGATTGCCTTAGGCATGATATTGTGAGAGGCTCCAGAATCGAACATGGCGTTATGTAACACAAAATCATGCAACCTTAAACTGATGTAAAAAGGTGGCACATCACTGTCATGAGACTCACCATTTGATGCGGGCCCAAAAATCATTTCAGGTTGATCATCTTCAACATTCACCATGTCAGACATTGGGTCCAAATTTAACATTTTAGATACTTGTCCTTTATAACTGTTGTTCTTCAATATTTCAGTCAAAGGGATGGATATTTTTAGTTTGGAAATCTCATTCTCTAAATTGAAAGCGGGAATCCTTTCTACCTCTTTGACTGGGATTTCTTTCCTCTCCCTTTCTTTTGATGTAACATGCTAATGTGTTGGTTCTGCTGATGTTGATTTGTTGCTCTCCATTTCAACCACCTCCTTTCCTTTCCTTTGTGTACCTGCTGAATCATTCTTTGGCGCTTCAACATCCTTCTTTTTATGAATGGGTCTGACTCGAACATCCCTGTTTCTAAGTGAATAACGCTGCTGTTGGGCGGACAAAGCATTCATGTAGCCTCTTTGGTATTCATCTAATTTCTCCTCCAAGATGATGTCGCTTGCTAGAATGAAATCTCCATCTTTGTGTGCAGCTAAATTCTCTGCATACTCCTCCTCTTCAGTGAGATAAGTAGGAAAATCGTCAGGAGTAAAAAGATGATTTTCTTTGCCTATTACATTCCCATCTTCATTTGATTCCAGTCCATGCACAAAATTTTGTTGCAAAGCTGTTTGTACTGGTTGTTGTGCAATTGGCTCGTGAGTTCGGTGATCTCTCTATCTTATTCTATACTGTGGTTGTTGTTGGCCACGGAAGTTAGGATTTCTAACTTGTGGCTCCGGTTTGTCAAGTTTCACTCTTTCAAGCATCTTCTCTACCTTCTGAAGTAGCTGATCTACCGAGGAAGATTCCTCCTTTGCAGTGATCTTCTTTTCTACCTTTGCTCTAGCTCTCTTGGTCAGCAGATTTGCTTCAATGCTGACTACTATCTTCTTCATGTCTTCCATTGTAGCCAGTTCTCTTTCTCTCAATTGATAAGCCATATCAGCATCAAAACCATCCGGAAACTTCAACATGGCTAGTCCCACAGGTGGCCTTACATTATATGGAATTTCATTATAAACTGTATTGAATCTAATGCAATAATCTTAGACCGACTCACCAACGTTTCTCTTGATTTACTCATATTCAGACAGAATTTGAAGAGGATTCTTTTTCACTTCCCAGTTGTTTAAGAATTGTCTTTATAGGTCTGCCAAGGTAGCAATATGTGCAGCCGGTAAACCTCTGAACTATTTCCTTACTTCACCCGCAAATGTTTGTACAAAAAGTCTCATCGCCACGTTCTCCGCATATATCTCATGAAGTTCATAGAAGTCTACCATTCTGTCCACATGTTGCTGCGCAGTAATGCCATTAGGAGTGCCATCAAAAGATGGGATTTTGCTTTGGTAATCAGTGGGCATATCATCTAAAATTTGAGGCAAAACAAGAGGTGTGAAACGGGTAGCCATCACTCTTGGTGGATTTGTCCTCGGAGGTGTTGGGGGAGTGTGCGCAATTTTTAAGGGGCTACAAATTGGAGTTTGAAGCTGAGCTATTATGTAGTTATCAATAGACTGGTAAGCCCTTTCCGTCTCTAAGTCTACAAGAAACTATGGATTGTGGACAGTAGAGTCAACCGCTCTTTCGGACTTGGTTTCAAACAACGATAATTCAAACTGCTCATCAAACTCTAGCTCTTCAATATACTCAAAAATGTCTGGGCATGAATGAGATTTGAGCACGGGTGATATAGAGCTTTCTTGACGACGATTTCTTGAAATAAAATTGGGATTTTTTTAGATAAGCAGAGGGTCGGGATCTAGATTAGCTCTGGTGTATCTTCGAGAAGCCAGTGTGCTATTGAGAAAAATCAACAGGCACAACCTACTTTACTCAGCCTATCAAATCCTAAACTTATCATCCAAAAGCTTAGAATTATTAAGAAGCAAGGGGATTTGATTTTTCGTCCCCAGTGGAGTCGCCACTATGTTAGCACCTAAATCTGCCTTAGGCTGAAAGAAGGCAAAATTCAAGGTAACCACAAACCACGCTCAGTCTGGTAGCTAGCCCTACCAGAACAGGAGAGGGCTCTCTCCAAGTCACACTCAGTAGATAGATAAATGAAAAGGCCTGAGATGACTTTCAATGAACTATTTATCTTAGGCTAGTAAGTGAAAATGGATACAAGAAATGATTTTTATGAATGACTGTGTTTCCGGGATGTTATGGGACCAATGGACCTCAATGAACAGAGAACTTAATACAAAGGCACGGATTATTTCGTGAGGCAAGGTAGGCGGAAAGCCTAGCAATTTAGTTTTAAGATAGTGCGGAATGGAGAGATTGATTAAGAGGATGAAAAGGGCATGGACAACATGGATCCTTTTCAACAGAAGAATGAACACTGAACATGAAATTTTCCCATAGGTAGAGCAATAAAATTGAATTCCACCTTAGCTAACTTAAAAAATTTCAATGGAAATGAATATGAAATGAGCTATGAAACATAACAAGATACATATGAAACATAAGAGACACATTTGCTACACTCACAACCACATGAATCTCATGAAACAGAGCCACTGCCTTTCATTAATCCTCTGTAAAAAATATACAATGCAGAAACAAAGTTTCTTTCCTAGAGTCTCCCAAAAGTTACAAGCCAGCCAACCCTTTGCAAATAGTTTGCATACAATATATAGAATGTGCCATGAAGAGATAGAACGCCAAAGGGTTGGGGAGTTACTTGAATCATTACGAAATGAAGGTGGAGAGCCAAATAATAGCTACAGGTGCAGTGCCACAAACATGACAAATGGCTTGGGTAGCCCTTTGCCTTCCTTTGCCACTTGGATAACTAACCATCTGTAGTGAAAATACTTTTAAAACCACCTTAGGTGCCAAAAAATGGAAGTGCATATGAGTGGGCCCACTTGCAAAAAGTTGGGAAGCGAAATTTCGCGAAATAGAGGCATTCAAGGCCTTTTTTCTATATGCGTCGCGGCCTTTTCTGTATGTGTCGTGCCACTTTGAGGCCAGTTTTGAGGAACTTGCAGGAGTCCAAAATGTACCCAAGTGTGCTCGTTGGAAAGCCTGTCCTGCCAACATTCCAACTCAAGTAGAATTTTTGAATTTTGAGCTCATTTTCCCCTCCAAATCTTCATTATCCCAAGACTGCTTCCTGTGTGTCAAAATAGGGGCAGTGAGGCCATTTTTGAGTTTTTTTGTTGTATTGGTGGCCAAGATCTTCTCCAAATTTCTTGATCCAAGTGCCAATAGTTTCGATTTTGCACGGTGAATCCAAAAATGCAAACCATTTCTCATTTGGAGCTCCCAATCCTACGCGTCACGCCAGTGACGCGGTGCGTATAGAGAAAAAACCTGTGTTTGTGCCAAAAAATTTTCATTTGACCAAAATTTTCCCAAATTCCTTGAAATTTGGGTTGGAGGTCCTCTATGAAGTGCTATGCTGTGCCACTGAAGCTTTAGCCAAGATTCGAAGCTAATCTTGCTCTTTCACCTCTTTTGCCTCTTTTGTTGCTTTGCTCAGTTTGGCCTTCAAGCTCCTTATTTGGGCCTTTGTGTTCATGTTCCATGCACTATAATGACAAGCCATCCTCCTCAATATGGTTTTTTCCCTATTTTCCTTCTCCAGCAACTTCTCCAAGTGTATATTGACCTGATCTAACCAAGACTCATGTTCTTTGTTGATCTCTTGCTCCAAGGTAGTGAGCTCAATCCTCCTCTGCTCGGCAGCTCGCTGATTTTCACAGATGCTTTGCAACTCCATGATCGTCTGTTGGTCCTCGAGTTGTTTGTTTCTCCATTCCAAATACTTGATGACCCATCTAGCTCTCTCCATCTTGAGTATCAGCTCTTGTATCTCCGAGTCCTACTCCTGAATGGTCATCTTAAGTTTGGCATTTTCTGCCTCTGTCTCTTCATCCTGAATGAGGATGACATCGGTTTCCTATACACCTGATGGCCCCTCATCATGCACAAGCTTCTTGCCCTTGTCCAATACCTGTGTAGTCGATGCCGAAAGTGAAGCCCCTTCCACCCTGGTTGGAGATAACACTCACTTTGCTACTGCAAACAAGTGCCTATTGCCTCTTTAATATGTAATGAAAACTGGCATGGTAGTGGTCTCATGATGCTCATGCTGATAAGAGGACCACCCAACTCCTACTCGGGCTCTGATAGTACCTGTGGTGTGCTGAAGAGGTAACGGGAGATGAAGTCCTCCCAAGCAATGCCCTGCAATCCCAACTGATGATCTACCAAAATCCAAATAAGAGCGAAGTGATACACACTGTTAAGTTGCTGCTGAGGGGTCTTATGCAACATGAAGGTGTTCATCCTCTCTATATTCCTACATATGAAAAACGGGAGGTTCATCATCCTCATCCTGGTAAAGTGCATGAGCAAGCGGATGTGATAGGCATACAATCGAGAGAAACTACCCTCACAGCTAAAGTATTTCATGATCAATCTCATGAGCGGAGCATACTCATTTTTCAAGTATCTGAAGGGAAATACTCTTGTGAGCTCATTCAAGAATCTGGCTTTGATGTAAGGCTCATAGTGTTGCCTTTCCACCTTCTTCTTCTTATGCCACTACTCCTCAACATTTGGTATACCTGTTGCCACTGATATAGCTTCAGGTGTCAATGTGAAAGTGACCCCATCCAAGGTAGACTAACCTCCATGTAGATGAAGCACAAATAAACGGGCCAACTCATGATGAACTCTCACATTTGCCACCCTTTCACAAAATTAAAAACATGATAGGTGCTGGAAGCATGACATGGTAAGAGGGCATGCTTGTAACTCGGTGAGGGTAGTGGGTTCATCCCTGACATGTTTGCAACTCTTGTGGTGTCTCCTGGGAGCCTACTCTTCTAAGGATGAGTCACTATGTGTCTCCCTCTCATACTCAGATGAATGCTATGATGACATGATTGCAATGTGGACTATGATTAGGCTGCCCCTTTGATGATGGTATGAGGCTGGGTGCCTTTGTAATATCTGTTACCAAGGGGAACAATGAAACAAGGATTGTTAGGAAGGGAGTGATGAAATGGGGATAGGGTTTATAGGGAGAAATTTGTTAGGGATATGGAAGGATTTTGGGGTATTTTGATGGGGTAAGGTTTGGGTTTCTATTGAGAAATAGGAGGAGGGGAAGGGAATATGAGTTTGGTAGTGTTAGGGTAGTGATAATAGGAGAAATGACATGGGGGAATAAGGAATAGGGGTAGGGTAGGAAAAATCAAGCCTTGGTAGCAATGACACTGTTACACAACCCTAGCATAATGGTTTTTCTTTGGTGTCTTCTTGTGTTTGCTTTATGAAATGTTTTTGCATTCAATCACCGGCAATAACCCACCATATCTTTATCAAATTTGATGAACAAGTGAGTTTGAGAGCCTACCTTGCAATTAGAGGGGCTTCACAAAAGATTTGAGGGATTTTTGGCATGTTCTGGGTGATTTGTCTTTGTGCACCACACCTCTGTCTATGTGCACCGCGCCCCAGGTGTGCGTCGTGCTAGTTATGAGTTTGAACGGTGGGCAGGTGTTGTGTGCGCTGCGCCCCTGCCTGTGTGCACTGCGCCCCTGTAATCACCTCCAAACCGACTCCAACTCCTCGTTTATGCCTTTGCCTGTATGCGCCGTGCGCAAAACCCAGTGCACCGCACCATGTGTATGCATCGTGCCCTTAAGAAAGTGCACTGTGCGTAGGCTGCGTGTGCGCCACGCCCTCTGTGTGCGCCGTGCTCTTGGTTATATGCGTCGCGCCCTCCAAGGTCACCTCCAACTCACTCAATCGCTCACCAATGCACACTCACGCCTTTCCAACACTTCTCTAAGACTTGTAATGGCACAATGCATTTGTTTTTGACAAAACATTGTATATATAGCGTTGGAAGAGATGGGTTTAATTTTTTCCTCTTCAAAAACCCATTTTTCTAATGTTTGAGTTTTGCACTTTTTCACTGACTTTAAAACACACTGATTTTCACTTTCCCTTTGAAATTTTAGCTCGAATGATGCAATTTTTGGCACTCTTTGCGGGGATTGCACGACAGGAAATTTGGCCACGGAAACCATGACTGCATATGAAAAAATCACTTGACGACTTTTTTGAAAATTTTGTCATAAATGACACTATTTGACTTTTCTTCAAAACTCTATTTTGAAGAAGAGTCAGAGTCTATCCACATGATGATGAAGCTCTCTAAAGCATAACTCTGTAAGGGCCTCACTCTGGCTTGAATAGCTTTACTGGACATGTTCAAAGACCAAATTGATGAATTCCTAGACCTAGACCTTGAAATGACCTTTGTCCTTCAAAGGACCAGACCTTGACTGTCATGGACTTTGATGATGATTGACAAAAGACCTGAGCCAACAGGAGCTAGACATGAGGGGGAATGACTATCATGACCTTCTCCGTCAAATTATGGCATGCCCCTAGCGGAATGCAACTGGGAGAATGGAGCGGGACACCTAATCATGAAAAGCATAAAGAGTTTTGATCTCTGACAAAGGACTGACCAGACCGACTCTAACACTTTATTGGTAGTAGGTCGCTCTTGAAAATTACACTTTCACTCCATCACCATGATTGAGTCAGGTTGGGTTATTCCATTCACCGGTCATATCACCATTGTTCCACTGTACCATCCATCTTTGGGGTTAACGCTACCAATCCATTTCGGTGTTGCCGATATGTTCAAGAGAAGTCACTTAGAGAATTCACCAACCCAGCTTGTGTCTCATCCGCTGCAATACCTTCGCCCTTCATTCTTTCATGACTACCACCCTGAACCTTGTATCATCAGATCATTTTCACCTCCACAAATCATTTGCTCCATTTCGTGTCATAGATGTGGGATTCATTAAGGCCCTCCTATGACAAGTCACTTCTTGTCGACATCAACTCATTATCCAAGAAGTTGACTTAGGAACAACCCTTTCAATACTTTGAAGTTTGCACGCCTCAATGGCAAGTTTCTCACTTTCGGTGATAGGTTTACATCAATGGCCTTCGACCGAAAGATTTTGTGTGGTGTTCGACATCGACTCATGTGTTCACACCACGTGAATTATACTGTAGTACCTTGAGGGTCATTATCATTATCGGTGATTCCACTCACACCTGTTAACATCTTACATCATTGGCTGGTAATCAGGCAATGTCTTTCCATGTTCGATGCCAGAAAATATTTTCACATGGATTGACTTATACTTCGGGCGAAGATTGAACGAGTTTTGAAGACCTCGGATCTAGTTTGATCCATCTGGGCTGCGATATATTCAGGAAAATAAAGACATCAAATGTACATCGGTGCTACATAGATAATCATCCAAGCTAAGGGATGATGGCTCTACCAGAATCATTAGTCTGCCATACAGACGGTTGTCTGTCCTATGTACATGAAAATGAATTTATGAAGTTGAGCATGGGAATGCCCACCTCCAGCTAGATCATGAAAATATTATGAATATAATGTATTGTATTGTATCTTATTACAGGTCACCTTCCAGTGTGGAAAAACTTCGAATCCTCATGATAAAGCATTTCACCCAATATCAAAAGATTTAGGACCTCATGCTTTAGGGGGGCAATTGCGATAGACATATTTGGGCACTACAACCCCAATTTTGTTAGGTAAACTTGACTTCGGATAGAGTCAAAGTTGACCAAGTTAAACAGTGATGGTTTTGGGGCACATGGTATTGTGCACCCATAGTATTCTGCCTATGATATTATATGTAGTGGAGCTTATAAAAGGCTAGAAGGACTTCATTGTAATGTAAGACATGGAAGTGAGCGGTGAAGGCTCACTTGGTCAGATTGGCCATGGTTTTGGCCAATGCTAATAAGATCTTATTAGGTTGGGTTTTTCCCTGGATTTGGGGTTTTCCGGGATAAACATGTGTGTTTATGTGTTTATGGTTGTTGCTAGTTATTTTTATATTTATTCCTCTTGGTAATTATTTACGTTATGCAGTAAATTTCTTAACAATTGGTATCAGAGCCAGATATTGGCTTCAAAGGGATTCTTTGATGCTAGGGGTTTATAGTGCCTGATGAGATCAATGCAGTAGATTTGGGTCTAGAAAATAATGGTGGAACAATCATACGTGGAAGAACCTTCAAGAGAATGTGTGGAAGATAGTGCCATAACTGCCAGGGATCACAGTGCATTTGCAATATTTACCGGTTTGGAACATGCTGAGAAATTGTTCGGGATTCATGCAGCTTTGAAAATTGTCCGTTTTCTACTACGTGAGGCCACCGGTGATGGAATCTACGAGGTTATCATTGGGCTTGCAGTTGAAGTGGTTTGATAGAATTTTTTGAGCAAATAAAATTAAAAGAGGATGGATCAGGATCGCAGTAACAATAAACAAAAAAAAAAATTAATGAAGTCAAAATTATTGCATGTAAATGGGCATAGTACTGTAAGACCTGGTAAGGCATGTGTACCCCTTAGTAATCACTGGTAAAGTCTGGGTTAGACCTAGGTGATAAGGGGATGTTGGGTTAATAATACCCTGGGTAAAAACTCTGAGGAGGGTAAGGGCTAGAGTGAGCAGGATTGTCTCACTTCCAGGTCTTGCATTACAATGAAGTCCTTCTAGCCTTTTATAAGCTCCATTACATATCATACCATGGGCAGAATACTATGGGTGCACAATACCATGTGCCCCAAAACCATCACTGCTTAACCTGGTCAATTTTGACTCTATCTTGAGTCAAGTTTACCTAACAAATATTATATGTCCATAAACCAAGGGCTCCTAAGTCCCTAAAAGTGTTGCTTCATACCCTAAGGGAACAAGATCAACTGATTACATCATCTCCCAAAAGTTCTCCATGAAAAACTGCTCAAAACTGGTCAAAACTTGACCATCTCAACTGCTCCATGGTCAAAGTGTGACGCATCCCACCTAATGCACATGGGGGGTGCGATGCATACTGAAAAGCCCATCTATGGGGTGCGATGTGCAAGAGTAGACAAATGGCAAAGATAGTTTGCAAGGTGGATGATCATGGAATCTTCGAGAAACTTCCCCTGTGACAGTTGCCTCTCTGAATTTGCCCAGGGATGAGTAAGAGATCATGAAATCTCGAAGTGGAATTGAGAACTATCAGAAAAATGACACTAATCAAAAACCTAGAAGTTGACTCACCCACCTGCAAACATCTATATATGGATCCCTCATCCTAGAGATCCAGAGGCTAGTATTTTGCATTTTGTAAGGAAGTGTTGTTGGTTTCTTTGTTGAACATCATAGTGTTTGGTGATCTAGCTTTTCATGAGGTGAAGAAGGGCTTTCATGCTGGGAGGATGGTGCTGGGTCAAATCAACGGGTTGTAATCCTCTCTTCTACTACTTCTATCAATAAAGCTATCTATGTTTTCCTCCATATTCTTGTATGTATTTGAATCTTGAATTGATATATGCATTTGTATGGTCAATATATATCTGATCCTATATTGCTTATGATTGTAGATCTCTACTCTTTGATGGTATTATGCTACCTTGACTCTACAAGTGTTCTTTGAAGCTGGACAAGCGAGGAAGAAGTGGCAAAGATCTGTCAAAGGGGAAAGGAAATAAGCAAGGAGCCAAGCGAAAGACTGAGGGTGGTACTCTCTGCTTCTCTCTCATCTACTTCTCATAAAGGGAAACGTAAGTAACTTTATTTTTTTATTTCTAAGATAGCTACCCGTGTTAGTGGGACGAGCAGCTCTAAATGGACACTAGTTTTCCAGATAACAAGTGGTATCTGGTAAGCCTAATCACGAGCTTGGACCTCCCTTCTAGTGGGTGTCTGTAAATGAGATCAAGTGGTTGGAGCTCCCTTCCACTGGGTGCTTGAGAATGAAAGAAGGTTGTAGCCTTCTATAGGTGGGTTCCTTCATGCTAGTATTAGTCTGCACCAGTACAATATTGTAAGATGTTTTCTTTATAATAAAATATAAAGATATAGACAACAACAACAATGTTTTTTTCCCACATTGGGTTTTGACCTAAAAAAGGTCCTGGTGTTCATGTGTGTTGATGTTTTGATTATATGTGATGGTTTGTTCTGTTCTTACTTCACATGATTACTATTTAATTCATTCCTAATGAAGTAATGATACACTTGTTCAAGTTAAACATATGATTGATTAACTAAAAACTTAGTCAAGTATATATATGCTATTTGTCTTCATAACAATCACGTACATATGTAGGTTGGCTTCATTATAGTCATGTACAAAAATCTAGATAAGAAAAGAGAATTTCAAGTGATTATTAATATTGATTCACCCCGACCCCTCTTAGTATTTTCCCAACATACTATCTGATGTCAAACAACTTTATCATAGAACCCATAAGATTGGACTCATCCTAGAGGAGAACTGATATAAATGATCATACAATTAGAACACCCCACATTGATATTCACACTTAATGTCATTGATGCAAAATAGTTGGAATTGCAAATCCTAATGATAAATGCACTACCTTCTTACCTATTGTTGTGACAGGTATCGTAGACTCATAATTCATTGAATGGGTGCCACATTATTTCCCTATACATGAATAGATTGTTTGAAATCTTCCATAAAGATATTTTATAAAAATACTTTGACAAAAAGCAATTTAATTATATGTATGTCATAACATGTTTTTATTCTAATGCATATTATGAAAAACATAAAGTTAAAACACATCTCTAACATTCTATTAATGGATTTCATTTAGATATGAATGGAAAAACATGTGATTAACACATGTTCATGGCATTTAATGGCTAGGAGGTGCTTGAGACATGGAAAATTTGTATTGGGAATACCATATGGCAATAATTTTTTCTAAGGATTTATTTGATAAATGTGAAATATCTTGGAATACTTGAAACAACCATGCTACAAATGTGCACATGCATTTCTCCATTGAGGATGTAACCTCGTTAATAAATGCAACAAAACTCCTCCTTTCAAACCCGTTAGTGAACTACAAAGAGATACTTTAATAAGTTTATATCCATAACAAATGTTTTAAGGGTACATGTCTCTATAAGAAATTCTCCAAGATTGAATATAGTAATAATTTTCCATGCAACTTATGCAATAACTCATTTCTATTACCTAATGGTATTCACCAAAAAAATACAAAATGACCAATAATTGTCATCACGCGAAAACAGATAATCATGACATACTAATCATATGAAGAGAAAATATAGATTTCCAACCTATCCTCTCATATCATGGAGTTTTGAAATCGATTTCCAAATATCCCTCTAAGTTAGAGGGAAGGTTAGATGGGTATCGTCTTATGTTGGCCATAATAATAAGAACATTTAATCTATATGAGCCTACTTCATTTTCCTATGTTCACTCACACATAAAGGTAATTTCTCAATGATATATAGGTCCCTAGGTATCCTACCATATTATAAAGTATCCACCCCTTTGTCACATGTATTAATCTATTCATCATGTTAAATGTTGGCTGATAGATATTTCTTTGAGTCTGAAATGTTATACAAGATTTGTAATATTAATGTAGATACATTGATGCCAACGTCAATCACCCTCCTTAAATTCATCCAATTTCTCTCATTAAATTTGAAAAGTATTGGTCATATAGTTACCATCGTAGAAATAATGAGTAGTGCATAACAAGGTATCTAGGGATTGTCTTCATCTAGCCATGCTTTACAGTGATTCCTACACCAAGTCCTAATATATTTCAAGACTTATGTAGGAGTGAGATACGGCAATGCCAAAAGTTTTGTTACACCACAATGGATATAGTCCTCTCAAAATGCATAATCATATAAAACTAGTAGAACATGAAAGGAACCTACAATGCATGACATGTCGACCATGCCCCCACAATCATTGAAGAAACAACAACACATATATTTGAATATAATGATGCACATATGCACACTTGCATGGATACAAATATGTGACAATTACTAGCAATAAGAATCCATCATATCAATATAGAATTCACTAAGCTTGACATCCTTGGCATTTGTGACTTTAACACCACCTATTGTTGGGAGAATCTAGAAATTAAAAAATACATTCTCAACTTCTACACCACATTTCATTGAAATAAGCTAAGCTTGCATGGATGTGTTATAAACAAATCAACATGTAAATGCATATGATAATACATTCTTAGATAAATAATGTCATTCATTTGGCATTAGATTAAAAAAAATTATAGAAAAGGGACATGGAGGAAACTATAATCGCAATTATCTAAGCAATAACTACGACTATAAAATATTTTCTCATCAGTTCAAATAGAGGTCATTTGAATGTCAATTTTACCTATGGAGAAAACTACATATTACCCCAGTAGAGTTAGGTATTTCAATGTATAAGAAGCCATTATACTTACAAGAGTTAAGATTCTAATAAAAGATGTCCATCCTTCACAAGCACAAGCATTGGAGGTTTTCCAAGAAGAGATAAAACATATTATTTATGCTCTCATTAATGAGATGAGGTTCATATGGCCTAAATTATTTGTGGAAACTCAAATTTATCTATGTGAAATATTTCTAGAAAATAGAATATCTCATTTTTTCACTTCTCTATAATTGTTATTAGGGAGCTAGGACAACTATTAATGGTTATGGACATACATGTATATGTGTGGGTAACATTGGGAAATACTTTCTGGAATTCCTTCACTAATATTATAATCATACAAACAATATTCCACCAATATGGTCAAGGTGTAGAACAAATGCAATTCCATCACCTCTTGAGAAACAAATTGAACATGAATATGTTGTTGAAGGATTTGGATCTCCTTGAGTGTTAGAAATTTACATTAATGTTTGTATTAGAATTTATATTATTTTATGTAGACGTACACTCATTTCCAACAAATACTTTGGTCTCTCTACATGAATTTGAGAACATGATGTAGTTATTGGTTTGCATATCACATGTGAAGTTATTGGTTTGCATATCTCTCTTCTTCTCTTTCAAATTTTATTGAAAATTGAAATATATTAAATTTATTACGTTGTAACTCTCCTCAATCCAGTATCTTCCAAATTTTAATGTATTTATGACACGTGTTTATATTATTTCTCGTTGATTCAAACTTTCAAATAAAAAGATGTGTTTATTCCAGCACCATGTTGTTGATACAATTAAATGTACTATGCGAGCAAGAGGGAATGTTTCAGAGTTGCGTGTATCTATTATATTTTCTTTCATTTGGGTTAATGATATCGAATGTTATGCGGGCCAAGTTTTCTCCTCAAATGAAGACTACCATTTAATCTTTTTGTATATCCTAAATTTAGTTCCAATCTAATAAAGCACATACAATTTTATATTAACTCTTAAACTCTTACTACTATAAGAATGGTATAACATTTATTAAAGTCACGTGGTTCATTAATTAAAAAACAAAAAAAATACAATATTTTTAAATAAAAAATAATAACATATTTAAACAACATCATACATAGGAAATAGTTTTATATTAAATAATATTAAATATGTGTCTACAATCAAATCCACAGCTAACTTACAATATCTATAAAAACAATTAACAAAAAAATGGCAAGAATGGAAAAAAAAAATAAAAATTGAGAATAATACTCAATTCATCTATACACTATTAATCATCTTTTCCCTATATTCATTCATAAAATATTGTTCATCGATCTGAGATACAAGCCAAATTTGTCAACACTCAATTCCGGTATTGAAGTTAACAAAAATATACAGGGATCAATTCAAAATCATTCTAGCTCCGAGGTTCTTTTCCTCTAACCTGATGAGAATATTTGAGCCTAGGTTTGATTGGCTAGAAATTTGGAGCTATCTAAATTCCACAATCCCTCACAATGCGATGAACAACCTTGGATTTTTTCTGTGTCTTTATATAGATGAGTTTATAGCTTTAAATCAAAACTTTGGGTTCATGTTAGTTTACCTATTTAAATTGAGAAGTATAATTTATATTTTCACATTCATCCACATGTATAGGTTTTAAGTTTTAACATATTTATTTTATCAATTATGAGTGCATGAAAGCAGTGCTACTTTATAAGATATTCTAGTGTGTGTAGGTTTCATTATTAGTCCCTGTCTGGGACTAATAGCGATCTATCGATGGTTGACCTACCATTACTTGATACTTTGACCAGTTTTTTTTCGGTGTTTTCACATTTTAACCTAAGTTTGATGCTCCCAATTTTATTCAACAAAATTTTACCCAAAGTTTTTGGTTCGGCAAACGATTGAGGTCTTATTGCAGCCTTCATGTTGCCCGATGCAAAAATATTGAGGCAATCTCATCTTATCCAAAGTTGGCAATCTCATCTTATCCAAAGTACGTTGTGGTAGGCTGTGCAGGCAAAGTTTGCAATATCATCTTATCCTAAGTTCTTTCTGGGGCCTCTTCCATGTTAAGCCAGCACCTAATTTAGACATTTGTTCATAGAGATATTTGCATGTTGACCACCTGTTAGCAGATTCAGAATTTGTTTAGAGAATTTTTATTCAATAAGTTCCCTTTTTTTGTTCCTTTGCATTACTGAGAATGATTAAGCAAAAGGAATTTATGAAGATTATTCAGTGTTTTCCATTTTATATCGCAACTGTTCATTCTGAGTATTATAATATTGTTCGTTCTGAGTATTATAATATTGCTCGTTTCTGACCTTGCAGAAATGCCTATTCGAGACTTCTAAGGTTGGCGTTTGCCGTGTTGTAGTTGTTCCAGTATTCATAATTTGTTTAGAGCATTTCTATTCAATAATTTCCTTTTCTTTGTTCCTTCGCATTACCCAGAATGATTAAGCAAAAGGAATTTATGAAGATTATTTGTCTTGGTTTGTTTTCTCTGAACTCAGGGTTTCATCGCTGTCTAGAATATATTTATATGTGTGGTATTTGTATGACTGTTATGTTACAGTGAATGATTTCAGCTAACTGTTATACAACCATATGGTTGCTCTTCTATGACCCTACTACTATTCAGGGTTTGTTTACTTTAGCTGGAGTTTTTGTGTTAATGTCTGTAAGAAAACTAATTCTGGAAAGAAAAAGTAATTCTGGATGAATAAATCTTTTTTCCCTTACACTTGCATGGTTTCCATTACAGAATTTACACCTTCGATAGCCTAATTTCTAATACCAGTATAATCTAACTCGTTTTCCTTTCTTAGTGCTGGAATTCCCACGTTCAAACTCTATATTTTGTTTATTATTATTTCTTTCTACAAGCTTTCTCATTCTAATTGGTACCTTTACCAGTTCTTGTTATCCTTCTACCTATTTATTTTCATAAAACTTATTTGCAGACTACCCTACTATTTCTCATGGTAATCTGTCATTTTCTACACTCTAAGAGCATCTGACCTGTAGATATAATTATTTATGAAGATACATAATTTCCTTCAGTCTAGTAACTCCGACATGTAGATATATATGTATACAAATACATAACAGATTTTCTAAATCACTTTATAAGATAGTTTTACTTATCTAGCTCACAAAACTTTACAGATTTATTCTGCAACTAAACTTCGCTGCTTCATACTGTGCCTCCCAACCTTGAGACTACTCACATTGTAGTCTCCCCTCCATGTATATATATATATATATAACAGATTTACTAAATCTAAGATAGTTTTACTTATCTGGCTCACAAAGCTTTACAGATTTATTCATATTCAAAAAAATTAGATCTCTCTTGAGTAAATAATAACTCTTTTCCCTAATCACTTAATAAGTAAAAACACCACTTAGTAAATAATAAATAAAAACAGTGTTTACAAGGAACTGCTAAATCACTTCTCACTTCTGCATAATTAATTTCAAGAAATAATTTTATAATTAAATAACATACAGTAAATTAAATATTTTATTTACATATTTGAGGATATTACACTCATACAATTATCCCATAATCAAACAATCAAATAGAGTTAGGGATAAAATTAAAAATCAAATAGAAATTGAATCCCATAATCAAGTAGAGTTAGGGAAAAACGTTAAAATCAAATAGAAATAAAGTAAACGAAGTTCACTAAATCACTAGTTAGTAGTTGCAGAAATTTAATTGAAATCGAATTTTCCATATCAAGATCAAATGCAAAAATAAAACAAACACAACACCATTAGATTTTGACACAACACGCCAGCCGCTCGACTAAAGGAGAGGACACACACGTTATGAAATAGCAATGATGTGACAGGTGGGTTGCATGCACTCCCCAAATGCTTGCCCCACGTCCTTTCCTACGCTCGGTGTCTTTATATCCGTATATAATGGAGGTTCATATAAAAAACTATTTTTAATATAAAAGTTAGTAATTTTATTTCTTTCTTATTTTTACTTCATATCTGATTCAGATAAATAATTATAAAACAAACATACCATTTTTAGAATCTCGTTAGTTAA